>JARVZY010006320.1:0-2500 GCA_030686995.1 Artemisia argyi
TAGCTTATTTGCTTTGCATCATTGACAATTCCATTTGAAAAGAAAGAGAGATCTTGCTTTTTTATGATAATAAAAAGGAGTAAAACTTGACTCAAAGAATGATGTAGAAGTAGAAAACTTTTTCAACTATCAAGATTTGTAATGATTCCTTCTAGGTTGGGAAGTTGAAAATGGTCAGTCTATCTTATTGAGTCACTTGAAGAGGCAGAGTCAAATAGAATTTATTTATTTATTTTATTTGTGCGATTTCTGTTAGTTATGTTATTTCTATATTTGGATTTCTTAATATTTCTGTTAGATATTTTTTTGAGATAGAGATTTATAGAAAAATGTTATATTCAGACAAAAAAAGACGGCATTTTGCTAAAATTTATTCAGAAAAATCTTTATTATCTGTGTAGATATTCTCTATTAAATATAAATAACTATGTCTCTGTACCGACTGAACCAATGACTATTCATGATTCCATAATTGAATCAATTCCATACTGGTTCCAAATTAGAGGAATGTTATGGTAAAACTTCGTTTAAAACGATGTGGTAGAAAGCAACGTGCGACTTGAAGGACATGATCCGGTGTGGATTCTTATTGTTACATCCACCATTTTATATAGGAATGAAGGTGCTCTTGGCTCGACGTCGTTTGTTCTATTCTACTAGAACCCTTCTTTTTTTATTGGGTTCTAATGTAAATAGTTCATGATGGAGCTCGAGTAGAAAGTATTTATTAATTTCTCAGGGGCAACGATCTAGGGTTAATGCCAATTAATAAATTGGAACAACTTCGTAAGTATATCTTCGATATAGAAATCGAAAGGATTCCATTCCAACAAATTTTCAAAATTGTTGGAACGGCTAAAACTTTTTCGATCGACAGTGTATCGCGCATGAATCAACCTCGGTATGATTCTTTGATAGAAAGAAATCCCAAAAGGGGTATGTTGCTACCATTTTGAAAGGATTAAGAAGCACCGAAGTAATGTCTAAACCCAATGATTTAAAACAAAAATAAAGGATCCCAGAACAAGGAAACACCACTTCAATTGTCTCACGGATCCGAATAAAGAATCCAAATAAATTTTAAACGAGACAAAAACGGTGGGTTAAAGACCACTCAATAAAAAAATATCTTAAAAATCTTTAATATATTTGAGAATTATTATTATTATATTATTGAACTTGAGTTATGAGTACAAATGATTTTTTTTCAGCAACGCAGCTAAATAAAAATGACTATGAGTTAAATTGAAATTTGAAATTATATTATAGAATAATTCATTTTACAGATTTTCTATTTATTCTAATTCTAATTTTATCCATAGACAAAACATCATTTTTTCTCGAGCCGTACGAGGAGAAAACTTCCTATACGGTTCTAGGGGGGGGGGGTTCTTTTTCATCTACATCTATCCCGATGAGCCGTCTATCGAATCGTTGCAATTGATGTTCGATCCCGAAGAGAAGGAAGAGATCTTCAGAAAGTGGGTTTTTATGATCCGATCAAGAATCAAACTTATTTAAACGTTCCCGCTATTCTCTATTTCCTTGAAAAAGGTGCTCAACCTACAGGAACTGTTCAGGATATTTTAAAAAAGGCAGAGGTTTTGCCCTAATCAAATGAAATTCAATTAAATTAAGGAAATAAAAAATAAGGGTAGGATAATGATTTCTATATCATTTTGGATATCTTTTCTATACTATGTTTTTTTATTTCCTTCTTTTCTTCTTCTATTCGTATCTAGTTATCATTGTTTTTATAGAATCCTTTTTGATAGAATCTTTTTTGATAGAATCCTTTTCTAAGGAAACCCTTATTTGATTCATCCTCACAAAATAGAACTATTTTGGCATTACCTGCAATTGGATGGTTTTCATTCGACCTCTAATATCAAGTAAGAAACAAGGAATCGAAGTTCTTTATTCTATATGGATTCAATACACTCTTGATTGCATAAATACTTTTTCTACTTCTTCTTTGTTTATTCTCCATCTAAACTAAAATTTTTAGTATATATGTATATGCAGTGCCAATCCAACACAAGTCCCTTTTTTACTATTCTTTCAATTTAAGTTCTTGTTTTTTTTTTCCATCGTATTCCTTTCTTAACGTTTATATTGACAACATTGTATCGAACAAATATAATTCATCGTGATAAGCAGTTCTATTTATTTCCGTCCCATAGGTTTTCTTTTTTACCTGTTGATTCAAATGATGGGTTCGTTGGATTTGATACCCGGATTTTTGATTGAAAAAGTGTATAACATAGAAATAGGGGATGGTCTAGCATTTTTTACATTTCTTTATTTATTTTGATCGGGAATTTTTTTTCATCTAATTTAGTCATTTTTATGTTCCAAATAGATTAGAAATTTTTTTCTATTTTTTATTTCGTAGATTAATGCTTTGATTTAATAATTTTTTTTTATTCTGATTGTATCTACATACCCCTTTTTCTATTTGGGTTGCTAACTCAACGGTAGAGTACTCGGCTTTTAAGTG
>JARVZY010006321.1:5000-7500 GCA_030686995.1 Artemisia argyi
GAGTCAAATGGTTTGGCAATTCCTCAGCAGGGGATGAATCGAGAGAATTTTGAATTAGAGTTCTAGATTTTTGTTCATCCCTCGCCGCAATAGTATCTCGGGGTTTGCAGCGATAACTTGGTATATCTACTATACGACCATTGACTAAAATATGTCTATGGTTAACTAATTGGCGAGCTCCCGGAATAGTCGGGGCCATACCCAACCGAAAAAGGATGTTATCCAGGCGCATTTCAAGTAATTGTAGTAAAACTTGACCTGTTGACCCCTTTGCCTTTCCGGCGATACGAACGTATTTAAGTAATTGTCGTTCTGTAAGACCATAATGAAAACGCAATTTTTGTTTTTCTTCTAGACGAATACGATATTGGGATTTTTTCCCGGAACGCGATTGGTTTCTAAGATCACTTCCAGGTCTGAGCCTTTTATTAGTTAGCCCTGGTAAAGCCCCCAGGCGACGTATTTTTTTGAAACGAGGACCTCGGTAACGCGACATAAAGACTCCTTCTTTATATTTATTTAATTTTAATTAATTCTTATTGATGAAATTTCATTCTACAGAATAAACCTAAACTAAAAATGAACTAAATTCTAAAAAGCCAAATTTACTGATATTCTATTAAACATTAAAGAATAATGAGATGAGTTGGATAAATATCCAGATCGTTATATTCTATATATAGAAAAAGAAAAGATATAGAAAAAGAAAAGGATTCTTTTCGTGAGATAGTTGGAAGTTCCTATAACATAATAAATCAATGGCTTTTGCGAAAAGAGGAAGACATTTTTTCGCTTAGATTTCAAAGCTGCATTATAAATCATGTAAAAAATCGAATAAACTAAATAGAGAAAAGCCGACTATCGGAATCGAACCGATGACCATCGCATTACAAATGCGATGCTCTAACCTCTGAGCTAAGCAGGCTCGCATAACATAAATTCGACATGCATAGGAATTCCATAAACTCTTAGAATCTTTCCTATTAACTATTTGAATTCTTGGCTATTCATATTCGCTATTCATAATATATATTTAATTTATTTAATTAAAGAATAGAATTTCAAATAACTGTTAAATATTATAGAACATAACGATGAATCTAGCGATATAGAACTAGTAATAAAAAAAAAAAAGAATCGACCGTTCAAGTATTCAAAATTTCATGGCGAAATGAGTGGAAGAGAGACAGATGTATAGGGTATGTATCCACCTATATTGAATTGCGGATACAGAAATGATAAAATCGTTTTTGATTGGACCGAATAAGAGCCTCCTATACAAAAAGAAGATAGACAAGAAATCAAAGACAAAGAGGAGAAAACACTTTTTCGAGACAGGAATCAGCATCTATCTAATGAATTCAACGGTTCCGTTATAAATGAAAGAAAAAAGGGACGGGATCATAATGAGATTTGCATCTCAAAAAGGGGGATATGGCGAAATAGGTAGACGCTACGGACTTAATTGGATTGAGCCTTGGTATGGAAACTTACTAAGTGATAACTTTCAAATTCAGAGAAACCCTGGAATTAAGAAAAATGGGCAATCCTGAGCCAAATCACGTTTTCCGAAAACAAACAAAGGTTCAGAAAGCGAAAAGAAAAAAAAGATAGGTGCAGAGACTCGATGGAAGCTGTTCTAACGAATGGAGTTGATTGTCTTACATTGGTAGAGGAATCCTTCTATCGAAACTTCAGAAAAGATGAAGGATAAACCTGTAATACAGAATTGAAGAAAGAATCAATCAATCAAATATTCATTGATCAAAGATTCACTCCATAATCTGATAGATCTTTTGAAGAACTGATTAATCGGACGAGAATAAAGATAGAGTCCCGTTCTACATGTCAATACTGGCAACAATGAAATTTATAGTAATAGGAAAATCCGTCGATTTCAAAAATCATGAGGGTTCAAGTCCCTCTATCCCCAAAAAGACCGTTTGACTCCCTAATTCTTTATTGTATCCTTTTGATTTATCTTGTTTTTAGTTAGCGGTTCAAAATTCCTTATCTTTCCCATTCACTACTCTTTATACAATTATACAAAAGGATCTGAGCAGAAAAGCTGTTCTCTTATCACATCACACGGGATATATATGATACATGTACAAATGAACCTCTTTGAGCAAGGAATCCCCGTGTGAATGATTCACGATCGAGATTTTTATTCATACTGAAGTTATTCTTTTGCCAAATTATAGGACCTGGATGAGGCTTTGTAATACCCTTTCAATTGACATAGACCCACGTTGTCTAGTAAAATGAAAATGAGGATGCGACATCAGGAATAGTTGGGATAGCTCAGTTGGTAGAGCAGAGGACTGAAAATCCTCGTGTCACCAGTTCAAATCTGGTTCCTGACACACGATTAATTTGTATGAGTCTCTATTCTACTAATTGATATGAATACATATTCATTAAGACTATAGATAATAATACATATTATCCATCTCGGTCTTTAGAGATATACCTTTTTATAGAGGCGTAAAGAGTTTAT
>JARVZY010006321.1:17500-22500 GCA_030686995.1 Artemisia argyi
CTTATAAAAATCGTATCGATTCTTATCAAAGAAAGACAGGATTAACCGAGGCTATTCAAACAGGTATAGGGCAATTAAACGGTATTAACGTAGCAATTGGGGTTATGGATTTTCAGTTTATGGGGGGTAGTATGGGATCCGTAGTTGGGGAGAAAATTACCCGTTTGATTGAATACGCCACTAAAGAATTTCTACCTCTTATTATAGTGTGTGCTTCCGGAGGGGCACGCATGCAAGAAGGAAGTTTGAGCTTGATGCAAATGGCTAAAATATCTGCTGCTTTATATGATTATCAATCAAATAAAAAGTTATTCTATGTACCAATCCTTACATCTCCTACTACCGGCGGGGTGACAGCTAGTTTTGGTATGTTGGGGGATATCATTATTGCCGAACCCGATGCCTACATTGCCTTTGCGGGTAAAAGAGTAATTGAACAAACATTAAATAAAACAGTACCCGAAGGTTCACAAGCGGCTGAGTATTTATTCCAGAAGGGCTTATTCGATCTAATCGTACCACGTAATCCTTTAAAAAGCGTTCTGAGTGAGTTATTTCAACTCCACACTTTCTTTCCTTTGAATCAAAATTAGAACATGAAGTTGAATTATTTTGAGCAAACAAGTAATTAGTTTATCGGAATAATAGAATTTTATCTTTCTATACCTTACGATAATCCTATTTTGACTAAGAATCCCTGCTGGATGGGATTCTAACAAACCCTTTAATATATAAAACTAAATAAATAGAATCTAATTCATTTTTAAGAAACTTTTTGCTTAGTAAATTAAATTTGAAGACAAGAGAAAAAAATGAATCAAATAATATCTCATCCATATCCTTTCAAATCTTTCATGTAGAGGGATGAAAAACTACATTATATACTCATTTAGAATTTAGAATTAGAATAGATTAGAGAGATATTAATTAATAATAATTCCAATTTAGAATTATCAAATTATACTTATAATAAGATATAAGATATCTTTATATATAATATCTTTATATTCTATAAATATAAAATCTAAATAATAATAACAGGTACAAATAGTAAAGCGAGGTACCCATTCTATGACAACTCTTAACTTTCCCTCTGTTTTGGTCCCTTTAGTAGGCCTAGTATTTCCGGCAATCGCAATGGCTTCTTTATTTCTTCATGTTCAAAAAAACAAGATTGTTTAGAGCCGAGGGCACAAAATCTCATTTTTAAACTGACGCTTGTATCATAACACAGATATCCTTTTAGCAAAATATGGTATAAGCGTCTTCCGAC
Source organism: Artemisia argyi (assembly GCA_030686995.1). Lineage (NCBI taxonomy): Eukaryota > Viridiplantae > Streptophyta > Magnoliopsida > Asterales > Asteraceae > Artemisia > Artemisia argyi. Next base: position 18,774 of record JARVZY010006321.1, read on the forward strand.
GAAAATCTCCCAAAATGCTATATTCTAGCTATTTTCAAATAGACCCGAATTGGCGGACGGCTTAATTGTAAAGTTGGTCCATCTATATGCATGTGGCTATCTTTAGTGAGATCATACGAAGGGTATGTTATTAGTTTAGATCTAACCAATTTAATGAATTACTCCTAAAGGTTCACATCAAACTAGTGCTAGTTGATGCGAGTTACTTCGGAAACAAAAGGACTAAAGTAAAATTCATTTGGGGTATTCTCTCAATTCCAAAAAAAAGCAACTGGATCAACTATGAGTTGTCGATCAGAACATATATGGATAGAACCTATAACAGGGGCTCGAAAAACAAGTAATTTCTGCTGGGCTGTTATCCTTTTTTTAGGTTCATTAGGATTCTTGTTGGTTGGAACCTCGAGTTATCTTGGTAGAAATTTGATATCTTTATTTCCGTCTCAGGAAATCGTTTTTTTTTCCACAAGGAATTGTGATGTCTTTCTATGGGATCGCGGGTCTTTTTATTAGCTCTTATTTGTGGTGCACAATTTCGTGGAATGTAGGTAGTGGTTATGATCGATTTGATAGAAAAGACGGAATAGTGTGTATTTTTCGTTGGGGATTTCCTGGAAAAAATCGTCGGGTCTTCCTCCGATTTCTTATAAAAGATATTCAGTCCGTCAGAGTAGAAGTTAAAGAGGGTATTTATGCTCGTCGTGTCCTTTATATGGATATCAAAGGCCAGGGAGCCATTCCATTGACTCGTACTGATGAGAATTTTACTCCACGGGAAATGGAACAAAAAGCTGCTGAATTGGCCTATTTCTTGCGTGTACCAATTGAAGTGTTTTAAGAAATGAGCCGACAAATGCATGCTTTCTCAGCAGGAGGGCAAAAACGCAAGAATCCTCTTTTTCTATAACATAACTTAATTGAAATTTCTTCAGAACATCCATTCGAGTCAAAGCAGACATATATGGAACAATAAAAAAATAAAAAAAAATAATAATAAAAAAGAGTGAATAGATTCATAGATTCGATACTTGTAATAGAACTGATGCGTGAGAGAAATCTTAGATTACATAAAGTCGACGAATAAGATTCATTAACAATTCACAGATGAAAAAATGGCAAAAAAGAAAGCATTAACTCCTCTTTTCTATCTTGCATCTATAGTATTTTTGCCTTGGTGGATTTCGCTCTCATTTCAAAAAAGTCTGGAATCATGGATTACAAATTGGTGGAATACTAGGCAATCCGAAACTTTTTTGAATGATATTGAAGAAAATAGTATTCTAGAAAAATTCAAAGAATTAAAGGAACTCCTCCTCTTAGAGGAAATGATCAAGGAATACTCGGAGACACATCTACAAAACCTTCGTATAGGAATTCACAAAGAAACAATCCAATTAATCAAGATACACAATGAGGGTCGTATTCATACGATTTTGCACTTCTCGACAAATATAATCTGTTTCATTATTCTAAGTGGTTATTCTATTTTGGGTAATAAAGAACTTGTTATTCTTAACTCTTGGGCTCAGGAATTCCTATATAACTTAAGTGACACAATAAAAGCTTTTTCTCTTCTTTTATTAACTGATTTATGTATCGGATTTCATTCGCCCCGTGGTTGGGAACTGCTGATTGGCTTTGTCTACAAGGATTTTGGATTTGTTCATAATGATCAAATTATATCTGGCCTTGTTTCCACTTTTCCAGTCATTCTAGATACAATTTTAAAATATTGGATTTTCCGTTATTTAAATCGCGTATCTCCGTCACTTGTAGTGATTTATCATTCAATGAATGACTGAAAAATTATCTACCTAATCTAATTATAATGTTTCTTATTACTTTGCAGTTGTACATAAGCAAAGCATTGAAAAAAACTTTATATTTCTACCCATCCCGGAGATTCATCCTATATTCCTATATATATTAATCCAGTCAAATTATTATTATTCCAGTAAATAACAGAATCGTGGATAGGAAACTCCATTAGTGACCTACCCCAATTTATTGTAGAAATTTTCGGGATCAATGGTTGGACCATGCAAACTAGAAATACTTTTTCTTGGATAAAGGAACAGATTACTCGATCTATTTCCATATCGCTCATGATATATATCATAACTCGTACATCCATTTCAAATGCATATCCCATTTTTGCACAGCAGGGTTATGAAAATCCACGAGAAGCCACTGGACGTATTGTATGCGCCAATTGCCATTTAGCTAATAAACCAGTGGATATTGAGGTTCCGCAAGCGGTACTTCCCGATACTGTATTTGAAGCAGTTGTTCGAATTCCCTATGATATGCAACTGAAACAAGTTCTTGCTAATGGTAAAAAGGGGGGTTTGAATGTAGGGGCTGTTCTTATTTTACCAGAGGGTTTTGAATTAGCCCCTCCCGATCGTATTTCCCCCGAGATAAAAGAAAAGATGGGCAATCTGTCTTTTCAGAGTTATCGCCCCAACCAAAAAAATATTCTTGTCATAGGCCCTGTTCCTGGTCAGAAATATAGTGAAATCACCTTTCCTATTCTTTCCCCCGACCCCGCTACTAAGAAAGACATTCACTTCTTAAAATATCCTATATACGTAGGCGGAAACAGAGGAAGGGGCCAAATTTATCCTGATGGGAGCAAGAGTAACAATACAGTTTATAATGCTACAGCATCAGGTATAGTAAGCAAAATCCTACGAAAAGAAAAGGGGGGATACGAAATAACCATAGCGGATGCATCCGATGGACGTCAAGTGGTTGATATTATCCCTCCGGGGCCAGAACTTCTTGTTTCAGAAGGTGAATCTATCAAATTGGATCAACCGTTGACAAGTAATCCTAATGTGGGCGGATTTGGTCAGGGAGATGCAGAAATAGTACTTCAAGATCCATTACGTGTACAAGGTCTTTTGTTCTTCTTCGCATCTGTGATTTTGGCACAAATCTTTTTGGTTCTTAAAAAGAAACAGTTCGAGAAGGTTCAATTGTCCGAAATGAATTTCTAGACTGGCGTATTTATCGACATCAAGTTTGTAAAAAGCATTAGCAATTATCTATGATAAAAAAAGAAATTAGAAAAAGAATTTTGTTCTTTTAGACTCTTTTTCTATGAGATGCCGGGAATTCCTTGTACGACATTCCTAGACATAGTATATAGAAAGACTATTTGACTTGACCCCTTCTTTTTTTTTTCAAAATTGGGGCTATGTTGCTATTGTCAGATTGAAATGTAAAAAATGCATTTCATTCTAATACATTTCACTTTGGCTAGATCCTATCCAAAAGTAAAAGGGAAATAGAACGGATAAATATAAATGAAGGGAGCAAATATTTCTGGGAGGGTTTATTCGTCTTCCTAGTCTTCGACACAAGAAAAGGGGTGTGAAAAATCCTTTTCTTGTGTCGAAATAATAATGATTCTTTATACTGTTCGTCAAACATTCCTAGTGTTAGTTTCTGTTTTTTACAGATGTATCAGAACGTTTTTTGGAGTTATTGCGTATTGTATTTTAATTATTATATTATAAATTATAAATTCTATTACAATAATTAATAATTACATATACTATAAAAAGTGGTGGACAAACAAAAGAGGAGGGGAAAATTTGTTGAGTAAATAGAACTTCGTCAATGAACTTATAAAAAAATATTATAATTATTAAGAACTCAACGGGACCTTCTACCTTAAATCAGACAAACAAAGAAGGGAATCCGTTGAGTTCTTACGCTT
>JARVZY010006322.1:0-2500 GCA_030686995.1 Artemisia argyi
TTGTGTATCTACCCCAATAATACTATTGTGCCGTACCATTATGGAAGAAGATTCGGCCAAAATGTGGACTTCCACGGGAATAAAAAAAAATGGATTTACTTCCTTTTGGTATTTTGGCCAAAGTACATTGACTCCTCGATATTCAATCAAATCCTCTTCGTTGACGATTGAATTAAGTTCTCTAGTCTCATATTTAGTAAGTCCCGAGCTCTTTCTTATATATCGAGGATCATCAAAATAAGCAAGAATACTATTTCTACGGAGAATACCATTTCTGGGGATTTCAATTGAGATACCCGAAGAAGGTATGAGTGGGTTCTCTCCTTCTGGAATCGATTCGAGTGGGATGATGACTCTATTTCTTCGCCTCTTTGCCAATAAATCAGAATTCCCCTCGAGAATGGACGGATATCTGAGATTCCAACGACCAGTACATGTCATTCGATTAAGTTCTGAATAATCAGGAATCCTATCTCCTTTTTGATTTTTACCAGAAAAATACGAACTAAAAAATTTGTGTCTAACTTGATTATTAGTTACTGAGGGGTTAGAAATATATCTTCGCTTAACAGAAAGAGAATAAGCGTTTATTTGATCTTGATCCTTATGGATCGAACAGGGGCCTGGACTGGATCTCCAGGGCTCCCCTAATAATATCCATAAATGACTTGTTTTTGGTAAGAGATGAATATTACCATATGTAAATTCAGGTGCATGGTACACATCGGTATTCCAGTGCATTTCGCCCTCTGAGTCAGAATAAATATGTTTTCGAACTTTCTCTTTCAAATTCAAAGTGGATGTTCTCGCGCGAATCTCAGCAATGACTTGTTCTGATTCTACATATTGATCATTTTGAACTAAAAGAAAACTTTTGGGCGGAATACACACATTGTGTATAATATCTTCACTCTCAATAGTTACATATAAGTCTCTAGAACATAGAAAAGCAGGATGTCCATGACGTGTACGTGTCGGATGAACCAAATCCTCGTTGAATTTTATTTTTCCATTAGAAGGGGCTCGCACATGTTCTGCAGTACCCCCTGTGAATACTCCGCCGGTATGAAAAGTTCTTAATGTTAATTGAGTGCCCGGTTCTCCAATAGATTGACCTGCAATAATACCTACAGCTTCTCCCAATTCGACCAGGTCGTCATGAGCTGGACTTCGGCCATAACATAATTGACAAATCCACGACGTACTCCTACAAGTAAAGGGAGTTCGAATAGAGATTGGTTGTGCTCTAAAAGTTATGAATCTATTGACAAGTCCAACTCCAATATCTTGATTTCTAGTAGCAATGCATCGCGAACCTATATATACATGATCTGCTAATACACGCCCAATTAATGTTTGGATAAAAATCCTGTCCGCCATCATTCCATTTCGAGGACTTACAGAAATACCTCGGACGGTGCCGCAATCTGTTCGACGTACAACAATGTGTTGAACTACTTCAACAAGTCTGCGCGTGAGATATCCTGCATCTGATGTTCGGATAGCGGTATCCACAACTCCTTTACGGGCTCCGTAACAAGAAATAATATATTCTGTTAAAGAGAGTCCTTCGCGTAAATTGCTTTGAATGGGTAAATCAATCATTTGCCCTTGGGGATCCGACATTAATCCTCTCATACCTACTAATTGATGTACCTGAGATGCATTTCCTCTGGCTCCCGAAAAAGACATTATATGGACTGGATTAAAAGGATCGGTCATCCGAAAATTAGGATTCATTTCTTGTCGCAAATATTCACTTGTGGCATACCAGATCTCGATCGATTGACGTAATTTTTCTACCGCGTGTACATTCCCATAATGATGGTGTTTTTCCAAAATAAAACTTTGTTGTTCAGCGTCTTGAACTAGCCATCTTTTAGAAGGTATTGTTAAAAGATCATCAATTCCTAATGAAATGGATGCGGCGGTAGCTTGTCGGAAACCCAGAGTCTTTACTTGATCCAGGATATGTGATGTATATCCTATTCCATAGTGATCAATAAATCGACTAATAAGTCGTTTCATGGCAGTTCCGTCTATCATTTTATTGTGAAAGACCTGAGTGGGCCGTTCTGCCATCAGTACCTCCATATTGCGCTGAGTAGAATTTGACAATGGGTTTGAGTCAGTGATTGTAAAACTTCCTTTTCTAGATCTTGATTCACGTAGAAATTCCGCAATTGCAATTATAGTCCTAGTTAACCCGGTGAGACTCGAATTCCCCCTGGTAGCATAGAATTACAACAGCCCTGCCAAAACCCCTGTATGGCTTCTTCTATTTCTCGATAAAGAGAAATATGACCGAGAGTGGTTCGAATATATATATAAAGAATTTCTTTTTTTATACTTCTTACTATTAGATAGTGTCCATAAATCTCATAATAGGTCCCCAAAGATTCATAGTGAATTTCGATGGGAGTTTCTCTTGCAGCAATAACGCGTTGATCTAGTCGCCACCGCAGCCACAAGGGACTACCTAAATTGATGCGTTTTTGCC
>JARVZY010006322.1:7500-17500 GCA_030686995.1 Artemisia argyi
ATCCTTAGATAAGGATTCAGAAAATACCGGATCTCCCTCTACACAAGCAAATTGTTGATAAAACTCCAAAATAGCATTTTCTTTTGAACCTATTTTTTTTTTATCATTCAGAAAAGACAAAAATAGTTCAGGATAGCAAACATTTTCTAGAATTTCTCGTATATTCAACCCCATAGCTGATAATAGAACTAGAATAGATAGTTTTTGTTGCCTACTCACACGAACCCATATCCTTGCTTTTCTATCAATCTCTAATTCTAATCTTCCTCCCCAATCTGATATTATAGTGCCGGTATAGACCGAAATTCCGTTATCATTCAATTCTGACTGGTAATAAATACCGGGACTTTGCAATATTTGATTGATTACAATTCTATAAATTCCATTTACTATAAACGCTCCCAGAGAAGTCATTAGAGGTATCTTTCCTATCAAAATTGTTTGTTCTTGGATATACCTACGCCTATCGTTTTTCCAAATGAGTCTAGCGGATACATATAATTCAGAAGAATATGTGAGTGATTCATACACAGCATCTCTTTCCTTTATCAGGGGTTCTACCAATTGATATCTTTCCAAAAATAATTCAAAGTCAATTTCTTGATTTGTATCTTCAATTTTAGGAAACTTAGAAAGTTCTTCTGTCAAACCCTGATCAATGAACCTACAAAATCCTTCAAATTGTATCTGATTAAATCCAGGTATTGTGGACATTGCGTCTATCCCGGATTATTTTGAAATTGTCAGTTATTTATATTCATCCATATCGAATTCTCTAAAAAAAAAAAAAAAAATACCATTTTTGCTGGCGCATTATCCATCAAAATCAAATCTAGCAATGATGGAATTTGGATTCTATGAATCTTTGACTGGAATCTATGAAATAGGTGGAATAAAAATTTATACTGAACTTGAATTAATTGTCATTTTTAAGAGATGCAACCGAAACAGAATTGATAAAACAGTCCTAGAAACCCAATTCTCCCACTTAGGCTTACAATGCTTTGGGATTGATAATATCAAAACTTATTAATTATATTATAATGTATAATAACGGCATAGATATTCTAATCTACTTCAATATTGAATACCAGAAAACTGTATGAATGTTGTATTTATTAACTTATATTATTATTAACGCGGGTATAGCTAATCTAGATCTCCGTCTTCTCTCTTCTTTTATTGCCCTCTTGTCCTGTCCTGTCGTGTCGTTAATTGACAGTATGACTTAGGGCTCAATATAATTTGACCGAACAAATCATAGTTTGGTAAACCACCTTGAATCTACTGCGGAGTGAAGGATCTTGGATCCAACGCATAACCCTTTGGGAATCAGAAAGATAAAGACGAGAAAGACCAATGAAATCAAGTTTCAAGATTGTATAGTTTAATGGTAAAGTTTGATTACCATTAATCCTCAGAATAGTTAACGAGTTTTTCCCTTTTATTTATATACTATGCATCACCTAAATCCTAAAGGCGGCTCCAGGCCTGAGTTATATTAAGTTAAGGTGGCCTTAGTTACCTATGGTATTTGTCTTATTACCTATTTCTAGTTGATTTATGAATGAAGGTGGCATAGGCCCCTATGGTCCAGTGGTTACGACCTCTCTCTTTCACGGAGAAAACGAGGGTTCAAGTCCCTCTGGGGGTATACCAAGACTAAAGACTATAGGAGTGGGATTTTCTATCAAGTGATCCGTATTTGTCAAGTCCTTCTATTAGTCTACTCAGAAGAGACTTTCTATTTTATATCAAATGTTATATTTGATTTCAAGTGATATGTATTTGTCAAGTCTACTTGGGAGACGAAAGGAAGTTGATTATGGAACGTCTAAAATGAATTAGGCGTTGGGTCGATGCCCGAGTGGTTAATGGGGACGGACTGTAAATTCGTTGGCAATATGTCTACGCTGGTTCAAATCCAGCTCGGCCCAACAATTCGCCAATCTACTATCAGATGGTATAACCCTCTTGTTCTTAAGAAATACCTGATACAAGACAAGAGAATAAAAAAAAGAATCTAAATTTTCTGCTAGATCTCTTCTTATTTCCCTGGGATTGTAGTTCAATAGGCTAGAGCACCGCCCTGTCAAGGCGGATGTTACGGGTTCGAGCCCCGTCAGTCCCGACGGATCCAATAAGTACATCAATTCGCCTCTCCATTTTCTGTGAAATGAAGGGACAGAGAGAATAATTGAATTCCGAAGGGGTTTCCCTCTATTTTTTTTTTTTCAGGATTCTCTCGAAGAAAGAACACACCCTAAAATAAAATGAAAATAACTAAAATAGTGAAGTTGACAGAATATTTCATCTTTTCGGCCGCGACTCGTCTTTCTCATACTTCTTTGTTTTGTCTTCCAAAGAAAAGAGGATCACTAAAATTTAAAACCTAATTCCTGTCTTTTTCCACTTCGCTTGTATTGTTTGTTGGTGGGGTTTTGTAGTTAATGGAAACGGACGGGTTAGATTATACTTCATTTGATGGTTCTAGAAGGAAGACCTAAGGTAGGTTATAGAAAAGAAAGAACAGAAAAGAAGGATAAATAAAGGAATTTTTGATTGGTCCGGGAATCCTATCTTGGATTCGGTATGGATAAAAGATCTTCATATGTTATATACTATTAATTCTCCACGACTAATTAATTTAATAGCTCAGATATTGTTATTCATGATATTGATCCGATTCAATATCATCGATAGGTAATGCATTCATTGAATTGACAGGTGAAAGATTTATCATCTCTATGGGATTAAATCCCGAGTTATTGTATTGTGAAATAAAAAAAAACGATGAGATTATGGAAGTAAATATTCTTGCATTTATTGCTACTGCACTGTTCATTTTAGTTCCTACTGCTTTTCTACTTATAATTTACGTAAAAACAGTAAGTCAAAATAATTAATTAATTACTTTAAATGAAACTCGACTTCTGAATTCTTTGAAGAAATCAAAAGAAAAGTATTCTATTTTTGCTGAAATCAAGGGGCTATAATCGGCGATATTCTATGAGATCCGAGAGTATGGTAAGTAAGAAATTGCTTTATTACTTACCATACTCTCTATTAGTGTTATAGTAGTGTATAAAGTTGTACTTGACTTTCTAATAAAAAGGGTATGCTATATTAGCTTCTATCTTCAATCTTCAATTCAATATATGTAGTTATTAATCCATATTTGGAATTGACGTAGGACCCAATCTTTTCTTTCATACATTTATATATATATATATATTTATATTCCAATGAATCTGAAAACTTCCAATGAATCTGAAATAATTGTTTTACTGTTATAGAATACATTTCTCCACTAGAATCTAATGGAATTTCGAAATGAAGATATTTTTATTTGAAAATTATTTCAATTTAAATAAAGAATGCGTTGCAGAACGATCTATAAAACAATTGATACCTTTTCATTTCTCAACTAAATTAGGAGTGCTTCTAAAGTCCACTTCTTCCCCATACTACGAGTGAAAGGGAAAAAGTAAAGACTACCATTAAAGCAGCCCAAGCGAGACTTACTATATCCATGTGAATTATGTCCCTTATCTCTATGATAGAATTATTCCATTATTGCTCACTAATAATAGTAGAATGAATGGTCCAGAGTCAAAAAGGGATTCTGGGCGAACACTATTGATGAATCAATCAAATAAATGGATTTTAAAAATTCCTATATGATTTATAATCCGTACCCTTTCCCGATTGTCTCTCTGAAGGAGTTGGGATATAGTATATTATACTCTTGACGAGGGGTAAAAATTGTTTTGGGCTTTTTTTTTTATTTTCTATAAAAGGTAAATTATCTATCCAATCTCAATCTAATAGTGATTGAATGCCTGAACACTCAGAGATTCTCGCGAGTCTATATATGTAGATTACAGTATAGAAAGTACTTTCCCAACTAGTAGTGGAATTCTCGGCCGGTTATCCAATGTAATTCAAGACCCAATCAATAGACATTACATTAGCAGTAGAAGAGAATCTGGAAGTCTTGCTTCGACCATTATAATCTTTCTTTGAATTTTAGATTCAAAGATTTCCAATCTTTTACAAAATCCCCAGAACATAAAAAAATAGCGGAACAGAACAAGAGATTTCGATTCGTTTGTTGATGAGGCGGCACCCGGATTTGAACTGGGGAAAAAGGATTTGCAGTCCCCCGCCTTACCACTCGGCCATGCCGCCAAAACGATACACAATAGGATAAAAATTTCCCTTTTTGAGTTGTATTAGTAAACTTGAGTTTATTGTACTTGCATCCCTTTTTAATCCTTTTTTCTAAATTTAGAAAAAATTAGAAAAGAAACCGTTTTTCCCCTTTTGATTGTATTTGATCTGCCCCTTCGATTGATTGTATAGTATCTCAAAACACACAAACTTCCACTCACTTTTATATTGAAAAATCAAATGTATATTTTCACTCAAAAAGCCTAAATTTATGGGAACCATTAACTATTTATTGACTGACAATTCGTGAATTATTCTTGGATTTGAATATCAATTTTGGTTTGCCTAATGACATAAGAATAAGCAAAAATTTTTTGATACATACTTAATTTATTTTTTTAATCAAAAATCCTTCTCAATTTCCATTATAACAAAAATTATAGGTATATGTAAACCCCAGAACGGATATTCTTATACAGATACCAAATTGGCTATTTATATTATAGTATGTTGCCTATAAATAAAGGGAATTCGTTGGAACAAAAAAAGGCCTGGCTGGGTATTGACCGGGCCAGGCCCAAAAGGCACTTCGAACAAAATAAAAGAAAGAAGGTGTTCTTTATTTATCTTTCTATTTGGATCTTTCGAGCATCTAAATTGAATTGCTAATTATATAATAACGATAAAGAATGTGAAAGAAATACTTTCTTTAATCCTTACTTGATGTGTAATGTAACATAGTAATTATCTTTTTCAATTGGGAGAGATGGCTGAGTGGACGAAAGCGGCGGATTGCTAATCCGTTGTACGAGTTATTCGTACCGAGGGTTCGAATCCCTCTCTTTCCGTTTCCGTTGATGAGTTTCCATTTTTTCTTTCAAATTTTGCAAACCCCTTTTTATTTTTTCCTTGTTAAATGTGTGGAATAGCTAAAAAAAATCTTAAGAAAATTATAAAATCAAGCAATAAAAACAAAAAAATTATTCTTCACGTCCAGGATTACGTCCTGGATCATTGGATAGGAATCCAAAGATGAAGAGAGAAACAAAGAATATTACTACTGTATAAACGAAAAGTTTGAGAGTAAGCATTACACAACCTCCAAGATCATTTTTTGAAAAAGAAAAACGAGAAAAGACAATAGATCCTCCATTTTTATATCACATATCCTATTTTGACACCAAGAAAAGAATTCTAGAAATAGAAAAGAATGTTCAGAAATTCAAATGAAGTTGAAATTTGTAATCAGAGTCTTTGATTACCACAAATCACTTTCATACCCAAATTAGATATTGTAAGGGACCCGAAGCTAATAAGGTATTTCGCCGTAAAAAGGATTAAAATCAGGAAATAGGGCGTCTCGTGGCTATCCGAGAATTTCAATGTTTGAATCGAAGGTTCATACTGTCAGACTTATTTGATCTTATCAATTGTTATAATTTTTCTCGAATAAATATGAATTTTCTAGGATAGTATTAAAGATCTTATCGAAAACTTACAGCAGCTTGCCAAACAAAGGCTAAAAGAAAAAAGAACAGGGGTATGACTGGCATAACATCTACGATTGGATTCAAAAAAGCATAGGCTTCGGGCAATTTGGCCAAGAAAAGACTACTCGGATAAAGGGCAGAATTAAGACAGATCAAACTAAAGATATTAAGCATAACAGACATTTTTTTCGTCGAGATAATTGCATTTTGATTGAGTTATTGATATAAGGAAAAATGAAGTAAAGTAAGGTAGACAAAAAATCCTTCTTTTTCCGCTCAATCAAAAATCCTCCGATTCTCAAAGGAGAATAGAAGAAATCATACTTTCATACAATATCTTAATTGAATTATATGTAATGATCAATAAATTCCATTGAATTAATTCTAGAGATACACATGCCAAAATCCTAGCACGAATCTATAATAGATTCTATAAAGAATAAAGATTTTCTATAGTTGGACTGGAATTGACGAACACTTAATACCAATATTATTCTTTAATAGTATAAGTATCCAATAAAAATAGAAATGGGGCGTAGCCAAGCGGTAAGGCAACGGGTTTTGGTCCCGCTATTCGGAGGTTCGAATCCTTCCGTCCCAGAGCATATCCATTGTATTCTAATACTTCTTTTTTGTTCAACAAGGTTCTGTTTCAAGGTTTGGATAGACTTTTTTTATTCTTCGCGGAATCATATCTGACTTTTTCACAAACCAAACTAAATCGAGTTCAAATGACATGCAAAAGTAACTGAACCCTTTTGTGACCCATAGAAAATGGGGCATAGATCACAGTTGGAAAAAGATTACTTAACCTCAGGTTAAAAAAATATGAAAATACATATAAAACGAGGAAGTGCTTAGCCTATAGGTATGTATGGTTATCCTATTTCAGTGACAATAGTGTTTCCATTTTTGTGAAAACTAAATTGCATCCCTAAAATATGAAAATTTAAATATTTAACAATGATATTTCTTTTTATTGTTCGATCTATTTAGCTTATTTGCTTTGCATCATTGACAATTCCATTTGAAAAGAAAGAGAGATCTTGCTTTTTTATGATAATAAAAAGGAGTAAAACTTGACTCAAAGAATGATGTAGAAGTAGAAAACTTTTTCAACTATCAAGATTTGTAATGATTCCTTCTAGGTTGGGAAGTTGAAAATGGTCAGTCTATCTTATTGAGTCACTTGAAGAGGCAGAGTCAAATAGAATTTATTTATTTATTTTATTTGTGCGATTTCTGTTAGTTATGTTATTTCTATATTTGGATTTCTTAATATTTCTGTTAGATATTTTTTTGAGATAGAGATTTATAGAAAAATGTTATATTCAGACAAAAAAAGACGGCATTTTGCTAAAATTTATTCAGAAAAATCTTTATTATCTGTGTAGATATTCTCTATTAAATATAAATAACTATGTCTCTGTACCGACTGAACCAATGACTATTCATGATTCCATAATTGAATCAATTCCATACTGGTTCCAAATTAGAGGAATGTTATGGTAAAACTTCGTTTAAAACGATGTGGTAGAAAGCAACGTGCGACTTGAAGGACATGATCCGGTGTGGATTCTTATTGTTACATCCACCATTTTATATAGGAATGAAGGTGCTCTTGGCTCGACGTCGTTTGTTCTATTCTACTAGAACCCTTCTTTTTTTATTGGGTTCTAATGTAAATAGTTCATGATGGAGCTCGAGTAGAAAGTATTTATTAATTTCTCAGGGGCAACGATCTAGGGTTAATGCCAATTAATAAATTGGAACAACTTCGTAAGTATATCTTCGATATAGAAATCGAAAGGATTCCATTCCAACAAATTTTCAAAATTGTTGGAACGGCTAAAACTTTTTCGATCGACAGTGTATCGCGCATGAATCAACCTCGGTATGATTCTTTGATAGAAAGAAATCCCAAAAGGGGTATGTTGCTACCATTTTGAAAGGATTAAGAAGCACCGAAGTAATGTCTAAACCCAATGATTTAAAACAAAAATAAAGGATCCCAGAACAAGGAAACACCACTTCAATTGTCTCACGGATCCGAATAAAGAATCCAAATAAATTTTAAACGAGACAAAAACGGTGGGTTAAAGACCACTCAATAAAAAAATATCTTAAAAATCTTTAATATATTTGAGAATTATTATTATTATATTATTGAACTTGAGTTATGAGTACAAATGATTTTTTTTCAGCAACGCAGCTAAATAAAAATGACTATGAGTTAAATTGAAATTTGAAATTATATTATAGAATAATTCATTTTACAGATTTTCTATTTATTCTAATTCTAATTTTATCCATAGACAAAACATCATTTTTTCTCGAGCCGTACGAGGAGAAAACTTCCTATACGGTTCTAGGGGGGGGGGGTTCTTTTTCATCTACATCTATCCCGATGAGCCGTCTATCGAATCGTTGCAATTGATGTTCGATCCCGAAGAGAAGGAAGAGATCTTCAGAAAGTGGGTTTTTATGATCCGATCAAGAATCAAACTTATTTAAACGTTCCCGCTATTCTCTATTTCCTTGAAAAAGGTGCTCAACCTACAGGAACTGTTCAGGATATTTTAAAAAAGGCAGAGGTTTTGCCCTAATCAAATGAAATTCAATTAAATTAAGGAAATAAAAAATAAGGGTAGGATAATGATTTCTATATCATTTTGGATATCTTTTCTATACTATGTTTTTTTATTTCCTTCTTTTCTTCTTCTATTCGTATCTAGTTATCATTGTTTTTATAGAATCCTTTTTGATAGAATCTTTTTTGATAGAATCCTTTTCTAAGGAAACCCTTATTTGATTCATCCTCACAAAATAGAACTATTTTGGCATTACCTGCAATTGGATGGTTTTCATTCGACCTCTAATATCAAGTAAGAAACAAGGAATCGAAGTTCTTTATTCTATATGGATTCAATACACTCTTGATTGCATAAATACTTTTTCTACTTCTTCTTTGTTTATTCTCCATCTAAACTAAAATTTTTAGTATATATGTATATGCAGTGCCAATCCAACACAAGTCCCTTTTTTACTATTCTTTCAATTTAAGTTCTTGTTTTTTTTTTCCATCGTATTCCTTTCTTAACGTTTATATTGACAACATTGTATCGAACAAATATAATTCATCGTGATAAGCAGTTCTATTTATTTCCGTCCCATAGGTTTTCTTTTTTACCTGTTGATTCAAATGATGGGTTCGTTGGATTTGATACCCGGATTTTTGATTGAAAAAGTGTATAACATAGAAATAGGGGATGGTCTAGCATTTTTTACATTTCTTTATTTATTTTGATCGGGAATTTTTTTTCATCTAATTTAGTCATTTTTATGTTCCAAATAGATTAGAAATTTTTTTCTATTTTTTATTTCGTAGATTAATGCTTTGATTTAATAATTTTTTTTTATTCTGATTGTATCTACATACCCCTTTTTCTATTTGGGTTGCTAACTCAACGGTAGAGTACTCGGCTTTTAAGTGCGGCTAGGATCTTTTACACATTTAGATGAAGCGAGGGATTCGTCCATACCATCGGTAAAGTTTGGAAGACCACGACTGATCCTGAAAGGGAATGAATGGAAAAAATAGCATGTCGTATCAATTAAGAGTTTTGAGAATATTTTATTCTTTCCGGCTCGGTACAAAGCCTTCTTTAATTTATTGAAAGGTAGGAAACTAAAGTCAATTTCAAGTTGGGTCGAATTAATAAATGGATAGGGCCCCAAAGCTTCAATTCATTTCATTTTTTTTTAGGGAAAGAAAAAGCAACGAGCTTCCGTTCTTAATTTGAACGATTACCCGATCTAATTAGACGTTAAAAAAATATTAGTGCCCAATACGGGAAGGCTTTCTCCCAGGAATGTATTCCTGATTTTTTAATGAATCCTAAATATTATCATTCTCCATTTCATAATGGAAACGTATGTGTATAAGAAACAGTATATTGATAAAAAATTTCCAAAATCAAAAGAGCGATTAGGTTGAAAAAAGTAAAGGATTTCTAATCATCTTGTTATCCTATAATGAAAACGAACATAAATACTTAAATTTAAATGGAAAAAGAGAGGATAGAGAATCCGTTGATAAGTTTATCTGTATCCGAGGTATCTATTTGGTTTGTACTATAATACCTTGTTTTGACTGTATCGCACTATGTATCATTTATAATCCCAAAAATCCTCTACCTTTCATTTAAATAGAATTTCAAATGGAGAAATTCCAAAGCTATTTAGGGCTAGATAGATCTCAACAACACTCTTTCTTATATCCACTTATCTTTCAGGAGTATATTTATGTACTTGCTCATGATCATGGTTTAAATAGA
>JARVZY010006324.1:0-26725 GCA_030686995.1 Artemisia argyi
GATGATTATTTCAACTTATATCCCACTAAGGAGGAAATTGCTTATTATAACAATCTCATTGATAACCCTAGGCCTCCTTTTGTCAAGAATGATCCTAAGATTAAAAGAGGTGACCCTAAGAATGTGAAGATACCGTGTATGATCGGGTATAAGTGCATTGGTCAAGCCTACAATGATTTTGAATCCCCACTCAACATTATGTCTTCAAGTGTCTATAATGAGTTAGTAACAACAAGACTCGGACCTAGAAAAGATCCCAAATACCCGGTGGAGTATGTAACTTTGTCGGGAGAGTTAAAGGTCTACGTGTCTTTGTTGGGAACTTTACTTACCTCGTGGGCTTTATGGTTGTGGAAGACTTGGCCAATATTATAGATTGTCGCTTATCCCATGTGGTGCTAGGTAAGCCATTTGTTGAGGAATCCAAGTTAAAACACGATCAAATAGAGGGAACGATCCAATTTTATAATGGGACCGATTAGATCACCTATAGAATGCCTAATAAAATAAAGGAGTTTCGTTATGTGCCTCAACTTGATATGGATGACATTAGTGCAATCGAGGACATTAACAAAGAAGATAAGAATAAAGGAATGAATTTTGTTTGGGAGAAGAGGAGCCTTTACTATAAGAATTGTTTAGCCCTTGGACCTAAGTATAAAGTTGACATAGAAGTAGTTCGAAGGTTAAGAGAATCGATTGAAAAGTGGGAAAGGAAAACGTAACCCATGACTTTGAGTCTAGCTACAAGAATCGTAAATAAAGAAAAGCGCTTCTTGGGAGGCAACCCATGTTTTATTTGTTTTGTTTGTTTAATTTTATTTGTTTCCGTATGCATGTTTTATTTTTATTGTTTGTGGATCATGGTTCAAAGTAGATTGTGAAAATGCTTTATTTTGTTTTTAACTTCGTCTTAATTATATATAAAGGTATTTTGCAAAAGCTAAGTGTAAGGGAAACCCAAATTTGTTTATAAGAACGAAATCGAGCATGAACCACAACAATATTAAATGAACATGTGTATTAGTAATTGTTTGAGTCAAATGCTTGTATCGAGTCATAATGATGTTTTGCAGGATTTTCCAGGAAGTAAGGCATAAGTCTTTCCAGAAATTTTCCGGAAACTTAACATGAGATTTTTGCAGGAGCATTCTGACGGCGTCTGGAGTTAAAACCTGGCGGCATCAGGTACTAAAATTCTAAAAATTTTGCGAGTTTTGTTTATACCGGAGCCTTAAAGTTTTTGTTGATTCTTTAGTTTTATAAACTCCAGGAAATCTACAAACATTCATTCCACAAGCATTATATCTTAATTTGTTTTCTAGGATTTTTAGTATATATAGATTGCCGCCGATTTTACGCGAGGTTTGCCTTGATTGTTTTCTCAGGTTTAACAGGTTACATTGGATAAGAGGATGATTTATATTTCTGGAGGGAAGCTTTCAAAGTTCATTTCCTTGGAAGAAAATCTAACCTTGTTGACACACTATCCACACCGAACGAATCAGGGGAGCATTTGTTTTCATTCTTTTACCTTATTTTCTTTTACATCTTTTTATTGAACATTGGGGACAATGTTCAGCTTAAGTGTAAAGGGAGGGTAAATGATGATACTTTTGAGAATACAATTATGCTTGAGTTTGTTTGTTCAATAGTAGGTGTGTAATAAAACTAAGAGAAATACTTGTTAGGGCAATTTTAGTGCCAAATTTAAAATTTTTTACAACATTTAGGAGTGAAGCTTTAGCCTTAATGAGCGTCTCATGGATAGGAGTTGTATAACTAGCACAAAAACCGTACCACTCAGAAAAATTTTCCACCCAAATATGTGAGGTTCGCCTTTAGATTTGTTAGGAAAAACATTCATTATTAGTGCTTATAAGTGTACCGGTAGTATTTAGATTCTAGAACTTGCATTAGTGATGCATCCCGAGACCGCTAGTGAGACTACATTCGTGTAGTAGGATTTACTACATGATAAGAGGCATTAGGATCACCCTTGTGTTAAACCCGTATCATAATTACTTGACCATTTAAGTCAATTACCTTGACTAGTAAAGTCAATTAATTTTTTCCCACACCTTTGCGTTGTACTCATTTTTAGTACACGATACCCCTAATACACCCCTTCGATCCTATCTTTTCGTTTCTAACTTTAAGCATTTTACTTAAAGGAAGAATTTGTTAACAATCCACCCCAAATGTGCAACCAAATCGCCTTAGCCTTCCGTGTATACACTCATCTTTAGTGCATTATTGTTATTTGTTTAAACTCTTAGTTAATTATCTAATTGGTTACATGGTTGCTAAGTCGAGTCATATCTTGTATATATTGTTTTAGGACGATTGAGACTCATGGGTAAAGTACTTGTTTTATGGAGTAATGGGGAAGAACATCATATATTACCCCCATATGTGCGTTAATCTTAAAAGTACTCTAAGTGTTTTGATTATATTGATTCGAGTCATTAGAATAGTTGATTGTAAAGTATGTAAAAGTTCAAGTGTAAGGGGAATGAAAATCTCCTCTGATGTATTATTTTGGATGGTAGGGTAAAAGTGTATGCAAAAAAAAAAAAAAAAAAAAAAAAAAAAAAAAAAATCGAAAAAAAGAGAAAAAAAAGAAAACAAAAAGAAAAAGAAAAAGAGAAAAACATACGGACTACCATCCCGTTTCATTATATGTTTGTTTTATGTTTTTGTTATTTTTGATTTATTAGCTTAAGTCGAGTCGAGTCTTGGCATAGCAACACCATATTGTACATGTAATTAACCAAGATGATTAACTCGCCACAAATAAATATTTCCTTTATCCAACAAAACCGTGTTTACCATATCCCTACACCTTACGTTATAACCCTTTAAAAGACCTCTTTGATAGTTTATCCTAGGTGCTTACGCCAAGTGGTGGAGGTTTGATCCTTTTACAAGCCTATGGTAATCTATTTGCTATGACAGGTAGTGAGAGATGTTTTCTATTTCCATATTGTGATATATACTTTATTACACCCGAGAGATGTGATTATCTAAACACTATTTGTGAGGTGCTAGTGTATAACCTCCGTGCTTGTTTTTGGTTTTAAGTGGAACGATTATTTGTTGTAATTACTTTTATATTAGTGTTAAATGACCCCTAACTTGTATTTTGATTAGAAGAAAAGCGCATTTGCTTGAGGACAAACAAATCTCAAGTGTAAGGGTATTTGATAAGGCGAAAAATGTACCGCTTTTGGGGGGTCATTTAAGCCCGAATTCGTAATTATTTGATCAATTGTTGCCCTAAATCGTTCCTTTTGTCATTTTAGGTACTTTTGAGAGGAAATTTACTAAAGGAAGCATTTTGGACGTTTTTGGAGCGAAAAAGTGAAGAAAACGACAAAGTCTCAAAATCCTTGCTGGGAACAGTACCTGACGGCGTCAAGGAAATGCAAGTGACGGCGTCAAGAGTGGCAAAAGAGGTGGATGTGGAAAATACACATGACGGCCCAGAGTATTTTCAAGGCTATTTGGCCTGACGGCGTCACCAAGGCCGTCAGGGTCAAAATACATGTGACGGCTCAGAGTAAATTTACACATGACGGCGTCAGAAGTGGATCTAGGCAATACGAATTTCATCTTGGCGGCGAGTTGACGGCGTCACAAGCTAAAACGTGTCGCCGTCAAGGTGTAAAATCTATATATAGTTTTCTAATTTTCATTCATTAAGTGTGAAACTTTTGGGAGAGCTTCTTTGTAAAAACCCTAGACGAATTTTCTGTGATAATAAGGGTTTCAACTCTTGTTCCATCCATGTTCAATTGAAGACAAGTTTTCCAATAATCATACAATATGTCTATGTGTTGTGTGATTTTATCTTATGCTTTTCTTCTTTTTAACATGCTAGGCTAGGTTTTTATTGTGTTTGCTTAGATGTAATGAAACCTAGATGTTGATTATTTGTTGATGGTTTGTTTATAGTCGTTATGGATGATTGTATTCGATGTTAGGCTTAAGAAAACTGGCAGACTTCCAATTGGTAACTTGCTTGAACATCTTAAGAAACGTGATCGGAGGTGTACTACGATTTATGGTTGTATTTAATGCATGAGCGAATTCTAGTGATCCCATGTTAGGAGCTTTTAGTCGGCTCGACATAGGAGTGAAGTAGGAGCTTATAGAGTTAGGGAATTTCGTACACGGCCCTACGACTAGTATTAAGGAATATAACCCGTGATCCATGCAATTGTAACAAGCTAATCAACCGGTAAAAAATATCTAGGGAGTAATGAAATCTAAGTAAACACATTTTCTCTTATTATTGTTTACACCACAAATTAGTTTTAGTTTATTTTATTTTATTTTGATTACATCTTTAGTTAATTGGGTTAGTTGATTAGCAACTAATTTCGTCCACTCTTCCAATACCCTAGATTTTTACTTGCTTTTCATAAAATATAAAAATACAAAAAGAATCATCCCTCACCTTTAGACCTAGTTTAGTAGACTTTTTAATCCTAGCGAACACTATTCCTGAGTTGAACGATCAATCCCTCAGTACTTGTCACTATACTATACTACAACGAACAAGTACACTGCCTGGTGGGGATTGAAAGCTTCTCAAGATCCCTTGATAGGTAAAACCTTTTGCGAGGGTGCATTTCCACGCATCAGTTGTGACCTAGCAAAAGGTTTTACTTCTCAAGGGATCTTGAGAAACTTGCAATCCTCCATGTAGTGTACGTGATCGTTGTAGCGTAGTATAGGTAAAACTGGAGGATTTATCATTCTCTAGGGGAATAGTGTCGCTAGGTTGAAGTGTAGGTCAGATTAAGTCTAAAGGTGAGGGATGATTCTTTTTATATTTTTGTATTTTATGAAAGCAAATTAAAATATCGGGTTTTGGAAGAGTGGGCGGAATTAGTTACTAGTCAACTAACCTAAAAGCTATTTTTAATAAACAAAAATTAAAATGACAAGAAAAGTAAAAGTTGTGAACTACTTATAATGAGATAAACGTGTTTACTTAGATTTAATTACTCCCTAGTTATCTTTTATTGAATTGTTGAATGTCACAGTGCAGTTGTTTTAGTAGAAGCGTTGTATTCCTTAATACCAATCGTGGGGCTGTGCTAACTTCCCCAACTCTATGAATATCAATTTCTCCTACGACCTTAAGTTAATTAAGCTATCATAAGATCATCAACATCAACTCTAAATACAACGAGAAAAACCTATATTGCACATATAGTTATGTTTTCTAAGATGTTCAAGCTAGTTACACAAAGGAAGTCAGCCAGTTTTCTTAGCCTAACGTGAACCAATCAACTAAATAATAGACAACGCAACAATAATCAATAAATAGGTTTCATTAGATCTAAGCAAACACTAAGGAAATCAAGCTAGCATGTTAAAGAGAAGAGAAGATAAACAAATAATCAAACAATACATAGACATATTGAATGATTAAAGGAATACTTAACTTCAATTAAACATGGATGAAAAGAGGTTGTAAAAGCCTTAAGAATACTACAAAATTCGTCTAAGGTTTAGGTCTCAAAGGGTCACACTTAATGAATAAAAATCAAAAACTATATATAGAATTACAAAGCTGACGGCGTCAGGTTATGGACCCTGACGCCGTCAGACCGCTGTGATTAGGGTTTCTTCTTGTGCAAGTCGCCACTCTGACGCCATCACATTATAGTCTCTGACGCCGTCAGCTCAAGGTTGCCGCCTTCACTCTTTAAATTACTCTGAGCCGTCTCTTGTAATCTTAAAGCGTGACGCCTAACTTCAAAGTACTCCTGACGCCGTCAGGTGCAAATACTAAATTTATTTCTAAAGCGACGTGTGTTAATTTTTCTAGCTCCATAATCACAAGTGACGGCGTCACAAGTCAAGGCGTGACGCCATCAGGTATCTTTCTCTGACAAGTTTTTTGCGACTTTGTTGTTTTCTTCTCTTTTTCACCTAAAAATGTCCAAAAAGCTCCGAATTCCAGAATTCGTATCCCAAGTACCTAAAATGCAAAAAGAAACGATTTGAGACAATATTTGATCATATTAACACGATTTTAGGATTAAATGAACCCTTAAAAATGTATCAAATAATCCTTATCAAATATCCCTACACTTGGGATTTGCTTGTCATCAAGCAAATGAGCTTTTATTTTAATCAATCTACAGGTTAGGGGTCATTTAACATTAATATAAAAGTAATTACAACATAAAATTGTTCCACATTAGTCAAAACAAGTACGGAAATTATATACTAGCACCTCACAATAAGTGTTTGGATTCTCGCATCTCTCGGGTGTTATAAAGTTATATATCACATAGGGAAACGGGAAAATATAACATCCTCTACCTATCATAGCACACGGATTACCATAGGCTTGGGAACAGATCAAACCTCACCACTTTGGCGTAAGCACCTAAGATAAACTATCAAAGAGGTCTTTGAAAGGGTTGTAACGTTAGGTGTAAGGGTATGGAAAACATGGTTTGTTGGATAAAGAGAGTTTTACTGGTGGCAAGTCAATTATCTTGGTCAATTACATGTACAAGGAGGCGTTGCTAAACCAAGACTCGACTCAACTTATGCTAACTACAACTCTTTTTTTTGGTATTTTTCAAGACACTATTTTGACTTCAACATAAATAAAAGACACGGATAGTAGCCCGTATGTTTTTTCCACTTTTCTTTTTCTATTTTTTTCTTCATTTTTCGATTTTTTTATACATTCTTACTCTACCATCCAAAATAATACATCAAAGGGTGCTCGCTTCGTCCCTACACTTGAACTTTTACATAACTAATTAATGACTCGAATTAAGAAAATTAAAACACTTGGAGTACTTTAAATGTTAACGTATATAAGGGGTGATGAATTCCCCTTTCTCTTCATAACGACTAGTACATTTACCCATGAGTCCCAATCAACCCAAAACTATATGTAAAAGATATGACTCGACTTAGCAATCATGTAATCAATTAGAAAATTAACAAAGGGTTTAAACATGTAACAATAATGCACTAAAAATGAGTGCATACAAGGTGGACTAAGGCGATTTGGGTGTACATTTGGGGGGTGGATCGTAAAGAATGTTCTTCATTAATATTTCGGAATCCACTGAAGTGTCACGAGAACCGTGAAAAAGATAGGCTCTGAGGGGTGTACTAGGGGTATCGTGTACTAAAGATGAGTATATCGCAAAGGTGTGGGAAAATTATTTGACCAATGAAGTCAACGTAATTGCAAAATAGGTTTAAAACAAAGGGTTATCCTAATGCCTCTTATCATATAGTAAATCCTAAGCATACGAATATAGTCTCACTAGCGGCCTCGGGATGCATCACAAACGCAAGTTCTAGAATCTATATACTACCGGTACACTCATAAGCATTAAAGATAAATGCTTTTTCCTAAAGATCTAAAGTCGAACCTCACATTTTTGGGGTGGAATTTTTTAGTAGTACGGTTTTTGTGCTAGTAATATAATTCCTATCCATGAGACGCTTATTAAGACTAAAGTTTCACTCCTATATGTTGTAAAAAATTTAAATTTGGTGCCAAAATTGCCCTAACAAGTATTTCTCTTTGTTTTATTATGCATTTACTCTAAAACAAAACAAAAATCAAGTGGAGTTATAGTTTATAAGGTATCCTATTTTACCCTCTCTACACTTAAACCGAACATTGGGACAATGTTCCTAAACAGAATAAAAGTAATGATAAAAGGGAAAGAAAGAAACTAGTACTCCCCTGATTTGCTCGGCATGGACGATGTGAAAACATGGTTAAATCTTCCTCCAAGAAAATAAATAATATTATTTGCTCCTCCAACTTCCTCTTTTATCTTCTTGTCCAATATAACCTCTAATTACTAAGAAAACAAAACACAAAACCTCGCATAAAATCGGCGGTAAAATCTACATATAAAATTAAATCCTAGAAAGCAATGTAAGTTATAATGCTTGCAAAATAAATGTTTACATATTCCTGGAAATTTAAAATTCTGATTTTTTTTTCCTAAAAAATATAAGATTTCCAGCAGAAAAACAAAACCTGGGAAATTGTGCAGATATAGTACCTGACGCCGTCAGGTTGTAAGGCTTATCAAGGTTATATTTTATAGGGGATGATTTCTTGTTAAACAAGAACTCCTCCATTCTTTAAATCCACCCGCTATATTATTTAATGTTTACACTTTTAGTTATAATCTTTATTATTATTCCACATAGTAAATTTTTTATTCCATTTGTGATGCATCGATGTGACCCTTTAGTCCTTACTTTACCGCACATGATTCACTTATATATAATTAATATATACAAATATGATATATTTTCACATTATTCTTTCAGAGGCTAATCTTGACACTTCGAGTTTCAACTGCTACAACTGAGAGGTGTTTTTAAGCAATGAAACTCTTCAAGAATCGACTTCGAAATAAGAGGGCAAATAACTTTCTTTCAAATAGCTTGCACATAGAAAATGATATTGCTAATACTTTTGACTCAAAATCTGTAATCGAGGAGTTTAAAAACCTTAAGACCATGTTTATCCACGATCTAACCAATCGGTTGGTAGTAAACAAAAAAAAAAAAAAAAAAAAAAAAAAAAACTATTTTTATATTAGAAGTATGCACGTGAATGAAAGAGAATGAGACGATCGGTTCGATTGGTGACCCTCAAATATTTATGCCAATCTTGACACATGTCAAGCCCCTAGTGGACAACTATATTTTCAGCAGTATCCAATTATTATTAGTTTGTACCATTTATTTTTTTGCATCATTATTCCAATTATTAGTAGTTTGTACCATTTATTTTTTGCATCATTATTCAAAAATACATATATATCAAAATTTATATTTTTAAAATTCTTTATCTAAAATGACACATGTCACTATATTAATGGACAACTATATTTTCTTATTGGTTAGCCATATTTTTGATAAACTAATAGATTATTTATGTTAGTTTTTTTTAATTAAAAAGAAAATTATACTAATAATGTTAGTTTTCAGTCTCTATAAATATAGTCCAATATCGACATATTTTCATACACTTTCTCAATTCTTCATTTCTGATTTCTTAAACTTCTTATATTTAGTTTATCTACTATGGATCCTAATTATCCGAATTATCTCCCAAACACCCAGTATTATGGAGGTTTTCAAAATCTTCTACACTCCCAGTCCCCGAATCTAAATCAAATGCCTAGTACACCCAACCATGAAACTTCACAACATATTTCTAGAAATTTGTTTGAAGATTCTCAAATACCAAGCAGAAGTACCGAAAAGAATGTAAAATGGGAAACCAAAGAAGATATAGCTTTGATGGCAGCATGGTGTCATGTTAGTGGTGATTCAACTCGTGGAAATAATCAAAGAAAAACTTCCATGTGGGCAAGAATTTGGCAAATGTATGAGCAGACAAGAGCTGAAAACCCAACAGAAATCGGCCCTCGGAATGAAAATCAAATGAAAGGTCGTTTTAAACGACTTAATGAAAACACAAACAAGTGGGTCACTGCTTACAGGGCAGCGTATAGTAGAATGAAGAGTGGAATGAGTATAAAAGATGTCGAGCTTGATGCACACAAAATTTATGAGGGGGATGGTAGCAAATTCTTGGACTTGACTGTATTTAATGAAGTTATGTGTAAAAATCCTAAGTGGATGTTAAACATAGATCGTGACAATACACGATCACGTCGTATAGATGAAGAACCTAATGAAGAAAGTGGTGGCAGTACGAAAAGATCGCGAACTAGTGAAGAAGGAGAGTATGTTGTTCACTCCAACCAAGAAACACCAAATAGTGGTGGTTCAACTATTCAACGACCTATTGGTAGAGACGCTGCTAAAAAGAAAGGAAAATGTAAGGCATCACAATCTTTTTCATCCCCTAATAACGAATTTGTTGAAGAATTGCGTGCTATGAGGATCACTAGGGAAAATGAAATTGAAGTCATGAATAAAAGACTCGAGGTAGATAAGAAAAGAGGAGAAAGGGAGATAAAACGGGAAGAAAGGGAGCTTAAACGGGAAGAAAGGGAGCTCAAAAAAGAAGAAAGAAAGATAAAAAAGATGTATCTTTTGCATCTGAATGCTTTGTTGGCCAAAGATCATTTGTCGCCAGAAGATGAAGACATGAAGCGCAATTTGTATGAGATGTTGTATGGAAAGTGATGATTTGAATTATGCTTGTACCACTATGAATTTTAATATATGTAATCTAGTTTTTATCAATAATGAAAATAAAATTTCTTATCAATAATGAAAATAAAAGTGATGATCTTATCATGACACGTGGCAATGTTTTACTCGATCATATAGATTACATCTGATCTTATCAATAATCAAAAGAAAAATCTTATCATGACACATGGCAATGTTTTACTCGATCATATAAATTACATCTGATCTTATCAATAATCAAAAGAAAAATCTTATCATGACACGTGGCAATGTTTTACTCGATCATATAGATTACAGCTAATCTTATCATGACATGTGTCAAAGTCTAATTCGATCACGTCCTTATATAATAGATAGACAATTTATGAAAGTTACACATCAAGTTTTACACATTCAATTTATATTTCTAAATCAAGTTCTCAAAACAAATATGTCATCTGATTCTGATGACTTATCATCCGATTCTAACTCAAGTTAGATCTCATCCAACTCAATCGAGTATCATGAATGGGAATCACGTGTTTTTCAATATAATCAACGCACTGATCGCATCCTTGAAGATGTTATTATCAACTATCCTAATTTATTCATACAAGACCAAACTTATAGAGCAAGACGAGCGTATCGTGATAGGGAACGTGAGCAAGGTGAGGCACTTTTAATGGCAGACTATTTTGTGGACAACCCAACCTTTGATGAAGTTATATTTCGACGCAGATTTCGCATGCGTAAACACCTGTTTGTTCGTATTGTTGATGCTGTTACTGCCAATAATCCATATTTCCGACAAAGACGTGATGCTACGGGTAGACAAATTCTTTCATCATTGCAGAAATGTACAGGAGCTATGCGGGTGTTGGCTTATGGTATATCATTTGATGCCGTAGATGAATACTTGAGGATGAGTGGTGCTGTGACAAGAAAGTCTCTGATGTTGTTTGTACAAGGTGTCATTTCTTGCTTCGGTGATGAGTACCTTCGAAGGCCAAATGAAGATGATTTAGCGAGACTTCTCAATGTTGGGGAACAACGTGAGTTCCCAGGTATGATAGGTAGCATTGACTGCATGCATTGACAGTGGAAAAATTGTCCTAAAGGTTGGGCCGGACAATACGCAGGAAGAAATGGAAAGCCAACCATCATTCTGGAAGCCGTCGCGTCATATGACTTATGGATATGGCATGCTTTCTTTGGAACACCAGGTTCGTGCAATGATATTAACGTTCTTCATAGATCTCCTGTTTTCGATGATGTGTTAGAAGGTCGAGCACCAAAAGTGAGCTATGTTGTGAATGGTAATCAGAAAAATATGGCATATTACCTTACTGATGGTATATATCCTTCATGGGCTGCATTTGTCAAATCTATATCTTCTCCACAAATTAGAAAGCACAGGTTGTTCGCTCAACATCAAGAGGCCGCTCGAAAAGACGTGGAACGGGCATTTGGAGTTCTACAAGCTCGTTTCGCATTCCTTCGACATCCATGTCTTATTTGAGACTACGAACAAATGGGACAAATTATGATTGCTTACATTATTATGCACAACATGATAGTTGAAGATGAACGAGAAACTTTCAGAAATTATGATCCATCTGAATTTTTTAATGACACACATACAAATGGTAACGATGATGTTGTTGAGTACTCCACAGAAAGAATTGCGGATTTGAGAAGTTATATGAGAAATAGAGAACAATTGCGCAATAGAGAAGCCCATTCATCTCTACAAAATGACTTGATTGAGCATATATGGCAAAAATTTAGCGATGATAATTAATTATGTCATTTGTATTTCTAAAATTTGCAATTTTTTATTTCTTCATGTTTTTGTAATATTTTTTAATAAAAGACGTATTTTATTTCAATTAAAATTTTAAAATATAACATTTTTTTTATTATTTATTTATTATTGAAATCGTTACTTTTCAAAAATATATTTATAATCAAATATATAGTTTTATATAAAATTTTAAATAATTAAATTAAATATAAATATAATAATATTATATATTAGGTTGGGTTGTTGATAAATGGTAAAAAAATTATGGATTGGTTGTATGTAATGGTTGTGTATGTGAAGGAAAGAGAAAATAATATTTTAATAAAAGATTGGGTTGGGTTGGGTTGGGTTGTGAATAAAGATGGTATAAAGGCCCTAGAGCCGAGTTGTAATTTGTATGTTTAAACGTTTATTTTGTGACTTTCTTTAATATACCAGATTATGTCATTTTCTCGTTTGATATACTTGGCGGTAGAGCTGGCAAATCGTGTCTTAACAGGTCTTAACAGGTTTTGAACGCGCGAATAACATAAGTTTCAAACATGAAAACGACTCGTTTAACACTTGGTTTTGATGGTTTGAGTATGACAGATATACGTTTTATGTTTCAAAAAAGTTAAATATTGAACCCTATAATACTAAAAACAATTATTATAAAATATAAAAAAAATTGCATAGTACATTTTTTCCCTTAACAGGTTTTAACAGGTCCTAACAGGTACCCAATTTGCCAGCTCTACTTGGCGGCTAGAATAAAGCTTTCACTCATTTCGGGGCCCACTAAAACTATTCAAGTTTCGTCACTGAACTTGAGATTTGATTTATCATTCTTTGTATTTGTCTTTAGTGTATGGCCATTTAATCGGTTTGCATCATTCTCTATGAACAAAACTTTGTTATAGAAAATATGAAATTATGAACATCAACTGTGTTAAATCGTTCAATGCGTAAAATAGAGACAACTATGCTTTCGTAGACATGTAAATTAACACTAATTAGAAATTTAGGCATCTAAGATTGAGTGTTTAAAATGAGACGACTCTACTCGATCTTACATGAAAAAGATCACGTAACATTGGCCTTTAATTTCAAAGTAAACGTTATATGATGTGAAGTCAACCATGATGGGTGATCAGCAGTTGCGCACTTGTGCATGTACAGACTAATTTCTGCATCCGACAACGTTTATATTCCACATATATATATTTTAGTGGTAAATGTCAACTGTCTTGACTTAGTAAAATGTACAATTTCTTATATAAAAAGGACAACTCGTATACACAACGACTTATACTATCTATTAAAACCTTGCTAGTTTTCTAATACAAATTGCAATTTGATATGTGCCATATTCTTTAGAAATACTATTAAACTGTAAAACAAATAGGAAGCAACTTGCTAAGTTTGGATGACAATTATGAAATAATGTGAAAGAAGTCTAAACCAAACCATTACATAAACTAACACCACACCAACTACTCATTTTTTCTTTCTATTGGCAACAAAAATAATGTATCTGGTATTCCTAGTCCTGTGTGTATCCCATTTTCCATTATTGCTGGTGGCCGCAAGCACCAGCAACCTTAACAACATCACACTTCCAGGCTGCCAAAGTAAATGTGGCAACCTAACTGTCCCATATCCGTTTGGCATTGTATCTCCTGATTCTAGTTGCTCCATTGGCCCCTGGTTCAACATCATATGCAACACATCTTTCAATCCCCCTAAGGCCTTCTTGCCTGTCGACTTATTTTCTACCACGAATATAGGAGTTTTTCATCGCGTAGAAGTGATGGATATTTCTAGCGAGCATGTCAGAATTAAAAACACCATTGCATCCAAACTTTACAATCAAAGCGGTGTTGTGATTCAAAACGCAAACTCAGGACTTGTGGTGGCAAACTCGTACTTCACGTTATCAGCACTGAACAAACTGATAGTCATTGGTTGTGACGAATTCGCGATAATTTCTCCTGTGTCAGGAATCGAAGGCAAGAATATTACCAGCGGATGTGTGTCTGTTTGCTCCAATGTCGAAGATGTTCCTGTCGGGTCATGTTCAGGTTTATATCTATTTACTTCTACAAAACCGTTCTTACTTATTAGCCATATCATTTCTAAACACCTATGATAATTTCTAAAAACGTTAAAAGAACCCTTTTACATTCAACAATATAAGTAGGGATTTGATTGGGAAATTAGATAACTCATGCTCAGTGATGTAATTAAGTGTATGTAAGCCTTTATTTGAAAAATATCAAAAGTACCCTAGCTAGCTATCATTATATATTTTATTGAGTTTTAGATAGACAAGTAATTTTGTTAAAAAATAGACGTTTAAGATTGATTTATTAGATTTATGACAAATATGAGGTATATATTGATCTCAACTCTGATTGAGCATGACTTATAAGATCTCTAGTAGCCGTGCATTACAACAGTGAAATTAGTTTTTGTGTAACATGTTTGTTAATGTCTCACTAAATTCTACTTGTTAACATGTCATCTTCGAGAAAATAACGAGTTCAACGCAAATAAACACCATCTTTACCCATTATTCGATGTACGTAATATAAAATTAGTTAAAAAAAATATCAATGATGTTAATAAAAGAAATTGAAAGAATTGCTTGTAATTTGTGCATGTTTTTGAAATATCTTGGAAAATACTGTAAAAAGCTTTAGAATAATACCATTTGAACTTTTTCTAAGGGTTGACAACTTGACATGAATGTGATGAAAGTCAAAGGTTTTAGATAGTGAATTATGTTACTCCGTGAGGCGGCAATAATAATAATAATAATAATAATAATAATAATAATAAAAAGCTCAGCAAGGGTACATAAACAATTTTCATCTTCTCAAGTTTAACATTTTTAATACATACTAGACGAGTACCTGTGCATAGCAACGAGATTTTATAGCGATAGATAGTTTATTCATAAAAAAAGTTTATAGGTTATAAACGAAAAATAATAAAGGTTTGAAGATTTGGGAATTAAACATAATGTTTTGAAACCCGGGTGGTTCAACCGGTTGAACCGTTCCGGGTGAAAAATAGGTCGATTTAAACCGGGTCAACTTGCTAGGTTGGGTCGAAAACGGGTCAAATTAAACTGGGTCAACCCGTCGGGTTTGAAGCGTCCCGGGTCAACCCGGTTTGTGTTTTAATTGGTTGTATTTAATTTGATAGATTTGTTTTTAATTGGTTGTACAATATAAATAAATCATTGTACTTTAAGTAATGGATAATGTTTTGAAACCCGGTTCGACCCGCGTGGTTCAACCAGTTGAACCGTTCTGGTAGAAAAATGGGTCGATTTAAACCGGGTCAACTTGCTAGGTTGGGTCGGAAATGGGTCAAATGAAACCGGGTCAACCCGCCGGGTTTGAAGCGTCCCGGGTCAACCCGGTTTGTGTTTTAATTGGTTGTATTTAATTTGGTAGATATGTTTTTAATTGGTTGTACAATGTGAATAAATCATTGTACTTTTAAGTAATGAGGTGTTTTAATAAGAGTATTAATTACATTTCACTTTTCTCTCTCATTTGACTATTATTGAAAACTCAACATTTCTTGAAAACTCAACATTTTAATTGTTGACCATTTTTCTATTATATGTAGTAAAGATATGGATGTAAGCTCACTATGTATTAGTTTAGAAGTATAAGGCTACTCACAGTAGTGACCCATATTGCATCATCTTTCCGGCTGCCACATCAGCTTTCTCTCTTTTCAACCCATATTCATCTCTCTCATCACAGTGGCAACCCATATTGCATCATTTTTTTTTTTTTTTTTTTTTTTTTTTAAATCTTTTAACACAAACACAACTTTTATTAATAAAACGTAAACATTACATAAACGAAACGATACGGAATTAAAACATTACAATACTAAATTAAATATAAATATGACTAAACATCACAGAAATTCTTCATCGTCTTCATCATCATCGTCCTCATCTTCGTCTTCATTGTCATGAGGGAGACGATGATGTCTACGATTTCTCCAAATGTGCTCGACCAAATCAGCTTTTAAGTTTTGATGAATTGCTGCGTTATCGAGCTCCAGAGAAATTGCTAAAGATTCTTCAAATGTATTTAAGGGATCGTGTGGTTGGTGGACCTCCTCTTGGTGCCATGTAGGACATATCGCCCGCTGGTCGTCTTTTATGATCATATTATGTAATATGATACATGTATAAATAATATCTTTGAGATCACTTTTAAAAAACACTCGAGCTGGAACTTTAAGCATTTTCCACTTCTTCTTCAATACACCAAAAGCCTGTTCCACATCTTTCCTTGCTGCTTCGTGCTTCCTCTTGTACAATAGCCTTTTATGATCATCCATGGGAGGATTTGAAATGGACTTAATAAGAACGGACCATTGTGGATATATCCCGTCAGTAAGATAATATCCCCTTTTGTATTGTACATCGTTTGCTTCGAATTCAAGGTCTGCTGCTCTCCCAGATCTGATATCATTGAAGATAGGTTAACGACGTAAAACGTTTACGTCGTTATTTGCACCGGAAACACCAAAGAACGCATGCCAAATCCATAAATCTTGAGAAGCGACTGCCTCCAATAAAATGAATGGATGTGGCCCATGATCACCTCTAGCATATTGACCTCTCAAACTGTTCGGGCAATTCTCCCACTCCCAACTTGTACAATCAATGCTTCCCATCATCCCAGGAAACCCATGCTTATGCTCGTGACGAGCATATAATCTTTCAAGATCAGAATACGTGGGCTTTCGCAAATACTCAGGACCATATAACTCGATGATAACTTTGCAAAACTTACGGAGGCATTGACGGGATGTTGTTTCGGCTATTGCCAGATTCTCGTCAAAGGAATCTGGAACGGCCGCGTATCCCAATTGACGAATGACCGCGGTACACTTGACCAATGGGCTAATATCAGGAACGCCCCTACAATCATTAGTTTGTTCAAAATAAGTAGAATAATCGGTTACCTCTCGAACAATTCGTGTGAACAGTTCTCGGCGCATTCGGAAACATCGACGGAATGTTATGTCATCGTGCATCGGGTTTTCGCCAAAGTATGCATTCACTAACCGATTGTGTGCAGTAACATGATCCCTAGGTATGTACCTTCTTTTACGTTTTGGCTTGATACGCGTTCCAAGCGTTCCAAGCAAACTCCGCCACCTCAACAAACTCACTAAAAACTTCTTCGTCATCGTCAGAAGACGAAGAACCAAACAAATACTCGTAGGACGACATGGACATGGTGAATGAATATTGATGATTAATTTGTTTGAATTGTGTTTGAAATTATGTGTTTGAATGTGGGTTTGATTGTTGGTATTTATAGGATGAAAAGTGGTAATGTTTTTTGAAAAAAAGTTTTTTTTTTTTTTTTTTTTTTTTTTTTTTTTTTTTTTTTTTTTTTTTTTAATACAAACGGTTACTTTTTGATTGAAAAGTGGTACAAACGTTTCTTGAATATCGGTTGAAAAACCGAACGATGTTCCATATCAATCACCGGCGACCGATGTTCCACAATGGTGATGATC
Organism: Artemisia argyi; assembly: GCA_030686995.1. Taxonomy (NCBI): domain Eukaryota; kingdom Viridiplantae; phylum Streptophyta; class Magnoliopsida; order Asterales; family Asteraceae; genus Artemisia; species Artemisia argyi. Next base: position 17,525 of record JARVZY010006324.1, read on the forward strand.
GATATTGACATCGATCGACCCATGTTGATGAACGATTTTTTCCGTCCCACTACCAGCAGCCTAAATATGATGGTCAATGTGCAGCTGCGGATCCAAAAACTTAAAAGGGTGTAGCACAAAATATATTATTATTTTTTTTTCCTTAGCTTGATTTTTGTATAATTTTTGTCTTTTGGTATGAGTGTTGTTTGTTTGCTAAGAGGTTCCGAGCCTGAATCTGTTTCGTACATCTGAATATGAATTTGTAACGGAATACTTTAACTCTAAATCTGAATCAAACAAGTTTGTTTATTTTTTCAAATGTCTAAATGATTAGAACACAAAAAAACTACTTTATATATCATTAAGAGGTAGTTATTAGATGATAGACGGCCCAAGCCCGTTTGTGAATTTAGAGTCTTCTATCATCTAATAGTAGTAAGATCCTTTTTCAAGTCTTGTTGGGCAAATGGTTTAAACCTCTTAACGCATTTTAATTATAGAAAAGAAACACATTTACCTTCAAAAGCTCTTAACAGTCAGATTTATAGGCTATTAATATGTATTAAGTGATTTTATTAAAAAAACAAACATAATTGTAGTTTGGTCCAGGTTCAAGATTAATCTAACTAGGGAATTTACCTAATTAATCATTTTACAATGTAGAGGTTAAACAAACTTTCACCTATAGTAGTCATTGATTAGCATTAATCATTTATGATATTCTATCACTTGTATCTCTAACACATAAAAAAATTAAAAATATGAAGATATGATATTAAAAAGGGTATTTATTAAAATGTATCAGTCGCCCTACGACTCATCATTTTTTAGACCAGAAATAATTTTAATTCGAAAAATAGACCGAGCGACCGCTCGACCTGTACAACATGCTAAGTGTCAACTTATGAAATTCGACAAATGTCCGGGTACATGCTAAGTGTTCGGCTTATGAATTTGATTAGTGTCCTATTGTAAAAGTTGTCCGTTCGCTCAGTCTATTTTTGAATTAAAAATTATTTTTTGTCTAAAAAGTGACAAGCCGTAGGGCGACCAGTCTATTTTGATAAATTTTTCTATTTAAAAATATTATATAAATCTTAACTTTATTGAAATGTTTACCATATCACTTTTTTTTCTTTCTGTTTTTCATGTTTACATATTTGATAAATTGGAAATCAAAGTTATAGGATAATTGGTACATACTTTAAAAGAAGGAATCGGCTCTAATCAAATTTTATTAAACGGGTAGTGTCAAAATTCAAATGCTAATAAATTTTAGGTATAATTCCTTACGTACTTCAGTTGCCTTTGTGCTATTTACATTCAGTCTCGAAATTTTTTTTGTTCCGAAACTAGACCGAGAAACTGGTCAACTTGAACTACCCAACCATGTGTCGCCATGCATCCGATATTATTTTACCAAAGTAGACCAGTTACCCAATTGTTATATCGATGTAGACTAGTTGCCTTATGACTCATCACCTCGTAATCAGTAAACTCACACTTGTCACTTACTGGTTTGAGTTGCCCAATTTTACAGGGTTGCCCGGTCTAGTTTCGAAACGAGAAAAGTTTCTGCAAAGTCAACTGGGGTATTTAGGGAATTACCCCTAAATTTTATTTTACTAGTCATCTACTTCCTCTAATATTCTATATCGTTTACTTGTTTTTCTCTTGTCTCTCCCTCACGAGCCTAGCTATGTTCATCATTTCCTTTTCTTCAATATGATCCTCACTTATCATGCAAAAAACTCCCATATGTACAACTCTAAATGACGGTTAAAATCGAATTATTAATCAAATATTGGCAAAAAAACTCCCATTAGGTGTAGCCCGTGCTACACCCGCCACCATGCTAAGTCCGCCCTTGTCAATGTGGTATGTATTGAATTCTGGTTATATCTTAAAATGTTTTATTAAACCCGTTTACAATGATCTGTAACTTGTAAGAATTGCCAGAAACGAAAACCAACTTTTGTTTTTCTTATAGAACTTCAATTAATTTGACTTCTATATTTTAGAATCAGAAACTAGCTAAAATAGAACTTAATAAGTGAGATTTATTACATTAAATTCATGTTGAATTTTCTGTAAACCACATGAATCTAGATTTGAAAAAATGGGCATGACTAAACCGATGAAATACATAATAAGTGCATCGTTCGGTCCATTACATGTTCTTAATCATATTTCACTCACTTAATTATCTTACAGGTATGGGGTGTTGCTCAACGAGTGTTCCCGCAGGTTTAAATACATACATAGCAACCGTGAGTACGCTAAATAATCACAAGAACATATGGCATTTTAACAAACGGGGCTATGCTTTCCTTGGGGAGCAAAGTGCATTTACCTTTCGGGGTGCATCAGACTTCACAGATCCTGATTTTCTAAACCGAACAACTAATACTGTTCCAGTCGTGCTCGATTGGGTAATTGGGAGTATGAGTTGTCTCGATTACAGAAACACAAGCGATTATTATTGTCAAAACAATAGTATTTGTGTTGATTTTGAGGGTGGAAACCGAGGGTATAGATGCTCTTGCAAGAGTGGTTATGAAGGCAATCCTTATCTTTCTCCTGGTTGTCATGGTGAGTAACATTTTTCATATACTAACGGAAAGCATTAATGGTAAATATAATTAGATGAACATGAGGGTCTTAACATTTTTTTATTTCTCATATAATCACTTTGTAGATATTGATGAATGTTCTGATCCTGGCAACAATCCGTGCAACGGGACTTGTACTAATCTCCCTGGTAGTTTTACATGTTCATGCCCTCACGGATATGAAGGAGATGGGAGAAAGGATGGGAGAGGTTGCATCGAACATAATTCAAAATCTGTGGCTCTCAAGCTGTCTCTTGGTGAGAAAATTCATGCTTTAGTGACGGATAACTCAGTCTCAAATTGGAACGATTCCAAAGAATATTAATGATTGAGGGACATGACCTTTTGTTTTATGCAGGAATGGGGTTTGGATTCTTGTCTATACTTATCGGACTCGGGTGGTTGTATTTTAGTTATGAGAGGAGAAAGGTTATTAAATTGAGGGAAAAGTTCTTTCTAAAAAATGGTGGCATGTTGCTAAAACAACAAATTGATTCAAATGAGGGTGGAGGTGTTAATCAGTCGACGAAAATTTTCACTACCGAAGATCTGGAAATCGCAACAAAAAACTTTTCTAAAGATAGGATTCTTGGTCGTGGTGGCTATGGAACGGTATATAAAGGAATCTTACGTGATGGAAGTATTGTGGCCATAAAGAAATCACGAGTTATGGACGACAGCCAAATTGAGCAGTTTATTAACGAGGTCGTCATTCTTACTCAAGTTAATCATCGGAACGTTGTAAAGCTTTTAGGTTGTTGCTTAGAGACTGAGGTCCCATTACTAGTCTATGAATGTGTATCAAATGGTACTCTCTTCCATCATATCCACACAAATGGTGGAATGGCTTGGTTATCTTGGGAAAATCGTTTACGAATAGCCACTGAGTCTGCTGGAGCACTCGCTTACCTTCACTCAGCTGCTGCAAAACCCATCATCCATCGAGATGTAAAATCCGCCAACATACTATTAGACGAGAACCTTGTCACAAAAATTTCAGACTTTGGGGCTTCAAGATTGATACCACTGGATCAAGCGCAAGTGACTACCTTAGTGCAAGGGACATTAGGATATCTTGATCCAGAATACTTCCACACAAGTCAGTTAACAGATAAGAGTGACGTATACAGCTTTGGAGTTGTGCTTCTAGAGCTTCTAACAGGTAAGAAGCCACTTTGTATGGAACGAAGTCAAGTGGAAAGAAACTTAGCAACCCATTTTCTCGTTTCCTTGAGAGCAAATAGCTTATTTCAAATTCTCGATCCTCGAGTAGTTAGAGAGGGTTCACTTGAGCAACTCGAAGCAATTGCTTCACTTGTGAAGCGATGCCTCAACATGAATGGCTATGATAGACCAACAATGAAGGAAGTAGCCATGGAACTAGAGCGTTTAAGGAAATTCACAAAGAATCCATGGTTAAATCAACATGGTAATGAAGATGGTTTGACCAGAATGAGTGAGGGAGAAAGCTCAGACCTTTATGGTGACTCTATAAATACAAATGTCGAGTCAATAGAGTTATCAAGTCAATATAGTTCAGAACAAATTCGATCTTTGTACCCTCTTTATGAACCAAGATGAACGAATGTATCTAGATCATCTCCCATTGTCACACCTTCACCAATAAGGTAAGCTTACCATGTTATCCAAATGCCATAGATTCCATCGTTTTTATTAGTGTAAATTTTTGTTGGTTGTTTATATTATGTACTTATACTATAGAGACTGGTCATGTTATTTGATCTCTTTATGGGGTTTTCATGTGTATAGCATGCTGCACTTTTGTTATGTCCGGCAAAGCGTAAACAGAAGGAGCAGATGATATTCCAGAACTGTTGAGCTGAAACTTGTTTGTATTATATTATTTTTACTTTGCGGCGCGGTGACTGTCTTGCATATCAAATGCGTGGTCATATTTACTTCTCATTCGATCCCGGCTCTTTGAATATGGAAGGGATCAAGTGAGAAGTAAACTAAAATAGTAAGTGGTGAAAAGTAACTATTTACATACATTTGAGATGCAACAACTTTTGCTAAAAAAAAAAAAAAAAAAAAAAAAAAGATGCAACAACTTAGATTAGATGCTTCTCTATTTATACAGATGAACCCCCTTGAAGTTCGATAGTTATTGTAAAGTGAAAATGATACAAATTACTCTGACGTTTTTAAGATTACTTCACATTTCGTCTCACTAATTGACAAGAATATTTAAGTAAAGGGAGATAATTAACCGAATGTTATTAAAAAAGTGTGAAAGAGTTTGAACCAAACAAGGTTTGCCTTACTAGCAAATGCCACATTGTTTAAGGTAACGGGTTAAGCGAATTCCATCCAAGGAAACACCAGGTGGGCGATCAAATAAAAAGTGGCCACAAAATAGGAAGTCTAAAAAGTGTTCTCCATTCAACACGTGTCTCCTCCCAATTTATTTAAAAAATCCGCTCAGGCTTGTTTTTTGCATTTCATCCTCAAACTTCAAACGCACATAACTCTTAAATAACTAACTTTTTGAAAAACCGATTTCACCATAATTTCTAGAATTTATTACTTTATAATTTGATATAAGTCTTGTAAAATATTTCGAACTTTTTTTTACATATCAAATAGGTATTTATTTATTTATTTTTATTTTTTTGCATTTTCAACCTTATTTTTACTCTCATAACTGCCGAATTACGAAAGAATTTAAAACATAAAGTTATAGATTTTGGTTTACTCTTTACATAGGTTTTTGAATCACTCAAATACGATGTCATATAGTGAGATATCACACGTTAAAAGATAACGTTTTAGTCATATTTGTTGCACACATGGTGTTTGATGAAATGTCTACCTTGGATTTTTAGTGTTAAAATTACGTTAAATGCCCTAATTTTTGTACCATAATGTATCATTAATCATTTATTATGTAAGATTCAAAAACTGATTTTTTTAATTGTTACTTTTGTACAAAAATATACGCATTGTGTTTTATTGCGTTTTTAACTAGAAATTTGACCAATATTAAAATCAAATTAGAGAAGTTGTAAAACATAAAAGTTATAGATTTTAGGTCAGTCGTTACTCAGGTTTTTGAATCATATAAAAATAGTAAAGTATGAGTGAGATATCTCATCTTTTATATAGTGTTTTAGTCATTTTAGTTAGTAATGTTGGTGCAGCATAATTTAAAGTAATGTTTTAGCCATTTGCTAGTTCATGAGTTAGTAGAGTCTTGTTCATCCGTTAGTCTTGTTCATCAGTCATATTATTAGTTGTCTTGTTCATCCATTAGTAGTGTTTGTCAATCTTGTTCATCAATTAGTCTTGCTCATCCGTTTATCAATCTTGTTCATCAGTTAGTCTTGTTCTTCAGTCATGTTCATTAGTTGAATAATATTAACCTATATTCACCTGTTTGTCACCTTATTCTTCGCACTTAATATGTATCTATGTGACAATTTGTTGCCATGACGAATTCCTTTAATTCTAACACGTGTAAGCAAGTTATAGTTTCTTCTTTTACATGGTCAGGGCATTTGTGAGAATTCTTTGTTTGTACATTAGGGTTTTGGAAATTTGACAAAAGTCAGCCAAATTATTGGCGTCAAATTCAGTATTAAAAGGATAAAGGAAAAAGGAAAATAAAACTATGCTTTTCATAGAAACAATATTTTTCTGATTACTAAGATGAGTTTTGCGTGATGATCAGAAGGTTGGTTCAAATAGCTACTTATGCTCCTAGTGTCCTCTGTATTGTTTTGTTCATATGCATGTATGTTGCTTATGTTTTCTTTGTTTGTCATTTTCTTTGAGACAGAAGATTGACTGTTAACATTTTTTTAACTATGTGATTCTTCTGTGTATAGGAAAAGATGAGATGGGGAATGAAGTATGTACCGAAGACATGGAAGCCTGAATATAAACTCTCAACATATCGCCATTATTAGTTTGTAATAATGAAAATTGGTTATTTTAAACAGAAACAGGGGCTATTTAGCCCTACATTAGTAGAAGTGAGCGGTCGAGTTCCCCTTCCCTACCCTACCCTAAGAGTGGTATAGTAGTGTCGTAGCCTTCATTCTACTATGTATGTGATTCGTGAAAATCAAGTTATATATATAGTATAAGTATTACTCAAGAGATCCGCAAAGAAATACGGATAACCCGAGGTCGTAGTCCGTGTGAAGGATGAATGGAATTTCGAATTCCCGATTCGTGAAACGTGTCGTGAAAGTGGTAAAAAGTGATTTGAATGAGATTATACTAATGAAATAGTAAATGAAGCACAAATAATCAACTAAACACGTAATTCAAGTAAGGCAACTAGAAACGTAACGTAAAATCGAAACCGTACGCTAAAACGTTAAATAAACGTTAACGTACGAAATAAAACGCGACTTTTAAGTTACACGACTCCTACGGACTTGAAAATAATTTTGAAAAGTTAAAAATGATAAAAGAAAATTTTGAGAAAAAGAAAAATATTTTTTTTGGCTTTTTATTTATTTTTAATGAATTAAAAACTAATTTTACTAATTAAAAATTAAAAGAAAATGTAAATAAAGTGAGAAAAATGCAAAATAATTTTCAAAAATTATAAAATAACTAAAAATGAAAATTTCAGGGAAAATACTAAAATAATATCTTGAAACTAGGAAAAATATAAAAATTGAAAAATAAGCACTGGAAGTGCTTAATGGCTTAAAACTGCTTATGTATAAGTGCTTATTATTAAGCACAGTTGACCAAAGTTTGACCAAAACTTGTCCAAATGAATTTTTTGACTTAAAGAAGCTCAGAGGAACAAATTTAAGAGCAAATGATCACAGTATCACAGATAAAGTACCAAATCAGTTTCCACTAAGCAATATGAAATAAGCACAAGCCACACAGAATAAGCAAATGACCAAATATCAAATGGAACAGATACTAGCAGCTATATTAAGCTCAAATGAACCAATAAATTCAACTTATGATCAAACTAGGGCACTTGCAGCCCTACTTGTGAAAACAGAAACTAGGAAGAAGCAATCAATAAGACAGGCAAATAAGCAGTTGAGATAAGCTTAAGAAAGTGAGCTTATGGGGGCAATTACTTCTCTCACCAACTGAGAACACTAAAACACCAATAGAACAGGTACTAGATCTAATATGCTTGACCTAAGGTATCCTAGAAGTGCAACCAAAAACTGAGGTGCAGGACAAAACTGAACTCAAACAGTCAACTTCCAAGCCCAATTTCAATAAGCAAATAAGTTTCAAATTGAAAATTTCTTACCGATTATGATTCACAAGCTGCTAAAGTTTCCAAAACAACTTTCCAAAAGAATTTCCAATAAGTATTGAATCCTACAATCTATCTCAAAGATGTGACCAAAACTGAGTTTAAAACTTGATTTGACTTTTTGAATTTGAAACTACTTTGACTCAAATGAATTTATAACTGATTTAATCTAATCCTAACTGATATCATTTTATAATTAAGAAGCTAATAACCCTAAATGAACACCAACTCTAACAGATTTAAGAATCTCAGACTTCAAAACAATCTTATGCTTCACAAAAATTATCTTACTAACTAATTTTGACTTTTGCTGTTAGACCTACTCTTCTTAAGACTTACTTATATCTATACTAACCTATGTGACTAACCTTAACCAAGCACAACCTCTGAAACACCCCTGTTAACAGCAAATCACTCAATGCCAAACACCCTCTTAAGTGTCTGTCACAACCTCAAAACCACCACAGAATATATCCAACTCAATCCAAACCAAACCTAATCAACTCACTATGATTCAAACTCTCTAAATGAACTCAGAAAACAGATCTATAAGTAACATAACTCAAAAACAAAGATACACAGATGATGACAGATGTATATAGATGAAACAGTGAAACAAGAGAAAATCAAATCACAACTCTATCAAATATGACTAAGCAACAAATATTATCCAATATCAGACAGAATAAGCAATAAATGAACCACCAATAAGATCTATACTATACTAATAAGCAAATGATGAAACAGTAAAATAGAACTTACAAGTTCAAAACCCCTCAGCTTGAAAAGAGGGGTATCACTAAGCTAGCCTGCCTTTAAGACAGACCAAGGGACACCTTTTGGTTGCCTTTAACCACCAATAAGCTCAGCTTATTTGAATAAGCTGAGCAGTTGACTTTAGTTGACTTTTTATGTGAATTTGAAAGTAACTGATTGTGGTGCCAAACAAAGTATCACAGAAGCTATAGGAAGCTAAAATGAAACTTATGAAACAAATATAAAGCTTATTGAAACTTTTGTAAATAAGTACTTTGATTTTTTTTTTTAAAAAGGCTTTCTGCTTTTTTTTGTATTTTCTTTGATTTAAGTAACAAATAAACAACAATAACTAAATAATGCTTGAAAGTAAAGACTGAATGTAAATTAACAATAAGAAGAACAACAATAAGCTGAAACAGATTATAAGTAATAAGCAGTTTTAATAAGAAATAAGTAAATAAAGAAACAAGTGAATTAAATCAAACAAACTTTCATTAATATTAAAAAGACATTACAAAATTACTTTAACAACATAACAATACATTAAAAATGGCACACCTATAACTAAGGGGAGGGGGTTGT
>JARVZY010006325.1:0-26722 GCA_030686995.1 Artemisia argyi
GATGGATTATAACGGTTTATGTCTTCTTGTTGAGACATGAACATGAAGTAACTTGATTAATAAGTACTTATAAAGCACGCAAGAGGCTTGGAAATACTATTATACAATTAAGTTGATTTAGTTGGTAAATAGACAAGCTAAAAGATATTTGGTTATCTTACATATTGTTAGATTGTCTTACAATATTAATTCTAATGAAATACTATTATTTATGGTATGTTCAGTTAGGGAAATCAAACTCTTGTTAGATTGTTTGATTGAAGATAACTATGATTTCTTTTCTTCCAAATGTTATCAAGGTTAGAAAATTGAGTATGGGTTGAATATACTCAATTAGACTCCTAGAAGATTAATAAGACATCATTGAATAATGAAATGTGATGAATCACATTAAGTCTTAAATTGGAGTCCTGAATTTGTTAAGCTACTTATGTGAAGGTTATTAACAAAAGAATGTCAGGAACTGTCAATATGTATTTGTAATATCCCAAAAAGAAAATATTGTATTCTCACTTTAATTGCTAAGTATTTATATTCTATATAATACTATAGGCAAGTGGGAGTATTTTATCTTGAAAAGATAAAATTACAAGATACATAATCTTCTAAAACCACACTAGTGAAAATCATGATGAGGCTAAACATGTAAATGATAAACCTCAATATGATGGAATTCTCATTCATAGATCCACTTGGATATCTCATATATATAATTAATATACTGACGATTATATGATGTAGTATTACCAAAATAATGAATTGGGTAAATTACTCATATTATGAATGTTATAGATGCTGGTCATAAAGATATTCAAATTTAAAATTTGGTTTATCTTAATTCTTAATGGTTAGAGAATGAAGATGAGGTTATTCAAAGATAATGTAACCTTAGTGGTTTAAATCTTTGTGTTTTAATCATATGGACAAAATTGTACACATATCTTAATGTATGTCTTATGACAAGATTATTAATCATACTTAAGCAATTAACTATGATTGAATACTCTTTCTTAAGAACATTAAAGATACAAAGATGGTAATTGTCATGCTTATTTTCATATATATGAAATTTGACAATTAATATCAAAACTCTTTCTTGAATAATTACTTGAGCGAGGACAGTAAGTAATCAAAAGGAGTTTATGAATTCAAGTAAATCTTTGGAAGTGTACAAAGTGCAATAATCCATGAATGGATACATGCAAGCATCTAGGAGATTAATCTTTTGTTTAATTATTATATCCATGTTTTGATTTATAATTGAAATAAGATAATTTCTAAGTATTTCTGAAAGCTAGTGGGAGTAGTATGTTTGATTTACTAAATCATATATGTTGTAGAGTAACATTCCATATAACTAAAATGTTAGACTTAGTTTTGGAATGAAACTTTATTTGAAAGATTTAGAAAATAAAACATACAACCTTGGAACAAAAGTTTATTATTTAATAAATATGTGCGGTAAACAATTCTAAATAGAATATTATATATGGATATACATATTTGTAAAGATAAAACATGAATAAAATCTAAGTTTGATTGAAGGAATTTCATGTGCATCATATTATTGTTGTATCATGCTTAAATGCTTAATGATTTAACAATAGTTGATATCTTGTGTGATGAATATTCTAATGGAATATGTTTGGACTTAGAATAAATGATCATCAACCTGGAATACCTCCTAAATTCTAAGTATAAACAATATGGCAAATTGTTGCGTAATTGTTATAGTTGACAATAAATCTTGAAAGATTGGAAGGCGTCAAACATTACACAATGGATATTAAGTTTACGGAAATTTTAAAGAGGATATTGTGGTTTATATACAATGATGCTGGTTTAATTGAGATGACACTCAACAACTAGTCATGGAAGGATTTTATCCTTGTTAATAGCCATGTGAACTAGTTGTGCTCAACTAAGAGCATAGTTGCATTATGCATTAAAGAATTAGAATACTTTAAACTTTAAAATGTTTGAAAGTTTGATTGTCATAAATTGGTGATTGAGGACGTCACACCATTTGTGAAATACTGTGTTGCTATATCAAGATAGTTGGATGTACACACACAAGAACTTCACTAGTTGAATTCTTGAAATAAGTATTTTCAAAATTCGGATAGATCAAAGTTAGTTGAAATAAATGCCTTGTCAACAAGTATGATTGTCATTACGTGAGGCATAATTGTAAACAAGTAAGTACTTGAGACAAAATTTATCAACTATAATTATCATGCATTGATATATTTAGTATTTGGATAAACGACATTAAACAATTATTAGTTATAATGAATTAAAGTACTTAGTACGTTTGTTTTCATTGATAATAAATTGTGTCCTATATTTGCATGTTTAAATCCGTGAATAACTTATGTTATTCTAAATTGTCCGTTGTCAATTAATGATATGGGAATATCATTAAACTAAGACAAATATGAGTATTGATTAGAATATACTTGAAAGTATATTGATGCGTTGACATGTCAATTTCACATGATATTCAATGAATTGAATATAGGACTTATCCCAACGACATGATTTTACTTTATGGATCTTGTCATTAAGTAAATCATGAATTTGTTATCCTTAGACTTGAGATACCAGATAAGTGTCATGGATGTAGTGCATTTTTGTAAAGCAATCTACCGCTCACCGTAACAGGGAGTTATAAGGATTGTTTTCAGAAGTGTTGCAAAGTCCATGGGTTATTCTTGTAGTCAATAAAGAATTTGTTCCTTCAAATTTGTTTTGAAGTTTAATACTGTTGGCCCCTCGTAGGGTTGACAAGATGTTTGCGTGCGCACGCCCAAAGTCTATATGGAATACGTTCAGATGTTTTGGTAATCTTGCTCGATCATAAACAACGAGAAACAGAATTGTTAATTAAAGAATGACTAAGATCCATATCTTTATTAACGTGGTATTAGAAACAAAAGGATGATAATAATAATAATGATGAATCATTATAGGTTTTTCCAGGAAACCTACCTCGAGTTGAACTAGGGGCATTGGCGTGTTACTAGACGCATACCAATGTCATTATGTTATTAATAGATATCCAAGTGTGAGTTGTTGAAGTTTGTGGATAAATATTAATAAACATATGTTTAGAATCGAACTTGAGACCTCGGGATTGCACACATTACGTATGAAGGAATTAATGAATAATAATTAATATGTAAAATGTTATGTATGTTTAATTATTAGAAACACAAAATAATGACTAACGATTGTTAGAAGTTAACGGAATTGGCTAACTATCATTAGGTATCAAAGAACAAGGACTAGAGTGAAAATTGGACACGAGAAGGATCCGGAAGGACCCTTGGGCCTTGTGGCCGGTCGTGGTAGGGAGGGGAAACCCAATCCCAAGCCAACTTGTTCTCCAAGTTTCACTTAGTATAAATACAAGGCTTAGGGGTTCATTTTTGGTACCTTTTGTGCACTAACTATAACCCTAAACTTGTTTTCTTTTTCTTCTTGTCTTTGCCGATCGTGTACCCCTACCATATGGTCGATTGGTTTTGTTTTTTATAAAACAAACTTTTGTGTTTACATTAACTAGCATTAACATTAATTTGGTTATAGTACGTGTGTACAAGAACGAGGTAATTACTCACTATAGTAATTATTAAGGGATCGATTTACAAAATGGTAAGGGGTTAATCATTGATCCATATAAACCCTAATTAGGGTTCATCACATGTTCAAGATTAATAATTGATTCTTGTTTTGCTAGAATCACTAAAGGTGTGTTCCTATTTAATTTATGTTAATCTTTAATATGTTATAGATGTTCCTACGCTTCCGCATATGTGTTTACCTATTTATATGATTGTCATGATACTAATATTCTAACAGAAGCCTCATTTAATAACCGAGTTAGAGCCTAACTTTCATACCAAGGCTCAATTAGACTAAGCCCAAACAATCCTGAGAAATACGTATATTTGTAAACATATTTTATATACTAAAAGAATTACATCATTTCGGAGTTATTTTGAAAAATCATTCTTATTGGAAAAAAATTTGGACCAATAGTATAGCTCGATTTTGACACATAGGCGAAATCAAGCAATATGATTAGCGAATAAAAAGTCAAAATTGAATTGTTTTTTGTTCAAATTTTAATAAATTTGGTGGAGAATTTGGTTGAGGAAAAAAACACATAAAAATATATAGATGTCAAATTTATGAGAATAAAAACTTAAAAAAAAAAAAGATGAGGTAATTAATAAAACTTTAGTGGTTGAATTTTAAATATATTATATAGAGTTAAGTGTAAAATTATAAGTCTCCATATTTTTTAATAACTTTAGATAATAAACAAATAACCCCATAGACTTTATAATATGAATTTTGTTTACAATTACATGAGTATTAGTATTAGTTTCAGACTTTCATCCATTAAAATTACAAATTTTTGTAAATATACGAATTAGTCAAACGTTAAATATTTTTAAAATAAATATTAGTTTTAAACCTTCATCTATTAAAATATTTTTTTATTATATCCGTTAAATAGGGACTCATGTTATCCTATTTAAAAATTTAATTTATGCGTACATGGGTATGAAAATTAAATACGGCTAAATTATTAGTAACGATAATATAAATATCAAATGGTAAGCATGCGTAACTATGATATGAAAATAAATATACGTGATTGTACTTATAAAAATAACTCATGTAATTATTATATAAGGTTTATATACGGATTTCCAGAAAAACCTTTTTAAAAAACTTTACGGAGTATATTTTAACTTAATCAATACTCATTATGTGCTACTAAACTCACGCATTTTGTACAACATGATATCAATAGTTAAAGTTAAACAACAACATCAAGCTCAAGCTCAACATCTATATTAGCTAAACAAAGTTAAATTTTTCATCCAATAAATTTTTTTACAAAATATTCATAGATATTATTACATAATGAAAAACTCATGCATATTTATTAGTTATACTTATATCACAATTTTCACGAGTAAATTTTTATATGTCCATATAATAAACTAAAAATTTGAAATAAATTTGATTTATATGTAAACCCCGTGCGTGCACGGGACTTATAACTAGTAATTTATATACGTAAACATAATTTATATACCGTATAATTGTAGATGTACATGTATAAACAAGTCTAATAGACAAGCTTGAGCTTAATGTATTTAACGAGTCGAGCTCAAGTCAATGTTTATTTCATTTGGGCATATCATAAATTGAAACAGACCCAAGCTTGTAAAATATGTCATGATCCGAACTCGAGCTAGAAGCATAAGACTAAAAATAAGCTCGACCCTTATAGATATCTATATCTATACTATATATAAAGGAAAAACTAATATTCTTAAATGTGAAAAATTAAAAAAACTATATATGGAAACCATGAACCTTTATTACTATTTTTGTTTATAACCATAACCAAATTCTTACACTTTTATTATTTTTCGTTTATTATCCATAAACTTTTTTTATTCACTACAATTATCTGCCGCTATAAAATCCTGTTGTTATGCACGAGTATTCGTCTAGTAAACTTAAATGCGCCAAGCTTAAGCTCAAGCTTTGACGAGATAGGGTTCAAGTTAGCTCATTTCTACCCTTATCTGGTAGTTATACCCATATGCATATTTCAAGTTTGAAGACATTGTACTTACTTTTTCTGTTAAATTTCCTACAAGATTAACTATTAAGGCTATGTTTAGCACACAAGATTATTGAGAGATTATGCTTATTTTTTCAAAAAATAAGCCACTTAAAAAATAATCTTTGTTTGGCAGACTAACTTATAAGAGATTCTAAAAAAATAATCTTCCATAATCTCTTAAAACAAAAGGTTACTTCATATAGCTTATAAAAATAACCTCTTTTTACAATCTCCAGCACCACCACCATCTCCAGCACCATCTTCAGTTCTATCAACAGTTACTTTCACCAAACATACCCTAAGTAGCACCCGAGTAGTAGAACTTCTACCTAGTCATTTTTTTCTTCTCTTCTTCTTTTTGAGTAACCATGTTTTTCGACTTTTTGACGATTAATTCACGGAGGTTAAACCAACTACCACACAAACCAATTACCATTGACCTCATGCAACCTTTTTGGGTGATGACTAGCCTTTTAAGTGGCGGAGCTAGAAAAAATTTTGTGGGAGGGTCGAAACAAATTTTTTTTCAAAAAAACATTAGATGGGAGGGCCGAGATGAAAGGGAAAAAAATAATAAAAATAAATAACACATGAAATCGCGAAAAAGTATACTAACGAGCTAAATCCTAGACGGCCGGGACCCTTTCCAGTCCTCACTAAGCTCCGCCCTTACTTCCCCAAGGCCTACCCCATGCAACGAACGAGTAATTGTTCCAGCAGTTATGATTGAGCCGATAACCTATAATTCTTCAAAAGCTCTTGACGGTACCATGCTCTATCTTTAATAGTTCAGGGTATTAAAAATTTTCCTTTAGCATAGGGGAAACTTGAGCTCGGTTCGATGAACATTTAAATTCTGAATAAATAAAAATCTTGATTTATTTTTGAAGTTTTTTCTACCGACTGTATTTACATGTTACCCCTGAAATATTAGCGGGAGAAGATATTGTGATGGATCTAAACACCTTGATTTGTGTTAGAATGATACTTTGAGTTATACCACCAAGTATGCGGAATCTACTTAGTAATACTTAGAAGTTTGTTTGTGAATAAAACAGTTGTATATGAATGAGAACAATGAGTGAACCAAACTGTTAGCTCAAATATTATTAAGAATAATAATACGAGTGATCTTTGTATCACTAGGGTTACAACCTTGAAGCTCTAAGAAAAACGTATCTCAAACCTTAACCTAGGACCTCCTTTTATAGCACAAGGAGTCCTCTTCTACAAGATACGTATAATGATAATAGAATAAGATATACACAAAATCTATTCTATATTTATCTATACAAGTTTCCTAACAGTTATCCCAATAGCAGTGGTAATAATATGTACTAGCAGTGGCAATGAGTTTCTACTGCTAGTGCATTCTTCAGCAGTTGTAATCTTCATACTAGCCGTGTTAACTGTTAGTATAATTCCCAACATATTGTCATGGTGGAATTTTCAAGTGTGAAGCTGATATAAATATTCGTGTTGCCAGGACTCGTCAGTGGTATGAATGACGATAGATATAAGTGTTTCATCTATTTCAGTTCAATTGCCTCGAAGCCGTTATTCTTAGCATTGCTCAGGTTGATTGGAATGCAAGGAACCTCAAAGTATTACTACGTATATTTTTTGGTATTGAACATACAGATGACTGGTGTTTTCATGAGGTATAACGAAACTAATTTTCTTGGATATCAAGTTATGGTAAAATGTATCTAAATAGGGGAAAAGGGTTGCAAGAATCCGATTATCTCTTGTATCCCTAACCCTATTCCCCAATTGACTTGACTGATGATATTTTTTCAGATTTCTTCGAGTTCTATTCCTTTAGCATTCTTCCTAAAGCCTTGTTTTGCGATCAACAATATCTTCGCTGCTTCAAACTACATAAAAATAATATAGATACAACCTCATGTATAACTTAAAAGGCTACAAAGCTCGATCACAACTTGAGATGGCCACTAAATAATACATGATCATACACTACATATATATGACTTGAAAGCTTGAAAAGATCGATAAGAACTAAAGCCATAAGCTTGATAAAGTTAAACTCAAATGGGATTGAGTTGAGTTCGAGCTCAAATTGCTCGACAAAAGCTCACCCCCGGATAAAAGTGTTAATAAAACTAATGAGGTTTGAGACGTGCCATCAGGAAGTTATAGAAACCATACTTCACACTACTACAAATTTGAGTAACAATGTTGTTAAATGTACGTATAAATATTAATATGTAAATGACTAGTATCGAACTCGAGACCTCGGGATTGCACACATTGCAAATGAGAATTAAATATTAATAAATGTTAATTGTTATGTATATTTATTAATAACGCAAGTACAAGGACTAAATGGTCGTTAGTTATTAACCGTAAGTACTAACTATCATTAAGTGGAAAAGAAAAGGACTAAGAATGAAAATAGGAACCAAGAAGGATCCGGAATCCCCCTTGGACTCCTATGGCCGGTCGACAAGGGCTAGGGGAAACCCAACCCACATCAAACTTGTCTTCCAAGTTTTTACAAGTATATATACAAGGCCTAGGTTCATTCATTCACATCTTTTGTGCACACACAAAACCCTAAAGTTTTTCTTTTCCTCTTGTCTTTGTAAAACCGATCGAACCAAACACCATTAGGGTTTGGGTCAATTTTTTCCATCCAAACAATACTTGTGTTTGATCTTGCAATCAATGTAATTCGTTATTAATTTGTGTGTACAAGAACGAGGTAATAACTCACTATAGTTATTATCAAGAGATCGATAAACAAAACGGTAAGGGGTTTATCATTGATATAATATTACGCAAGTTCAAGGTTTATTGAAGTGCTAAAAGGTACGTTCCTATTTATGTTTTAGTTAATATTTATGTGTTATACTTGATCCTAGCTTCCGCAATACGTGTTCTTTGATTGTCATATTCTAACAGTGGCATCACGAGCCATGTATAACATGTAATTGATTACTAAAACGTAATAAAAATCGGATCTTTAATTGTTTTAGATACATGTTTTGATCTAGGGTTTTTCTTCTAATTTTTTTTTTGAAAAATTCGAAACCCTAACCCTAATTTGGGGGGGGGGGGGGTCGATTTTCCATGAAATCCTAATTAGGGTTTTGTGGTTTTAATTGATTATTGGTAATTAATTAGAAACCCTAGGTCATTAACCGGTTATTTGAACGTATCTTGTGACCTACGTGGTAATTGTTATGCTAATCCTTGACAAAATATGCATGTTAATCATGGATCTATTAATTATTTATTATTATTGTCACATGTTTAGATAGATCTAAAATTAGGGAAGATCTCAATATATATATTAAAATCAATTTATGTGCTATGTGGTATGTGATTGACTTTGGCCTACGCAATTGACTTGTCAATGCATGTGGCTCACCTTCTTCAAGAGGTGAAGGCCCTAGTTGATTATATGCATATAAAACCTAGAATTGATTTTGTTAGGATCTTTTCTAATCAAGATTGCATGTGGCTATGCGTTTCACCTTTATAATTGTTATGGTTATTAGTTGTATTGATTTGTCTTTGATTACTTGTTTTATTGTTTTTTAATTGTTGGACATGATGTAAGCAATAAAAGGGTAATTTTTTATAAAGAAAATAATATGGACTAATAATGGTG
The DNA here is from genome assembly GCA_030686995.1 of Artemisia argyi. Classification (NCBI taxonomy): domain Eukaryota; kingdom Viridiplantae; phylum Streptophyta; class Magnoliopsida; order Asterales; family Asteraceae; genus Artemisia; species Artemisia argyi. The sequence continues at coordinate 9,294 of JARVZY010006325.1, forward strand.
AAACTTTAAGTGATAAAGATTGAATCTTGTGGTGTCTTATGTGCCAACAACGGTTCGCTTCGCACGGTAATTCGCTCCAAGGCGAGACTAGCAAGATTCATACTTTATTACATGTTTTAAGATTTAATCCATAAACTTTTGCTTGATTGATATTTTGTACACATGGTTTTAAAAGTAACTCCTTTAAGACAAATTCATAGTCGTGGTAAGAAGGCTTGGAAAGAGCCTTAGAGTCTGCCTTGGTTATCACACTTACAACTACGTCTTAAACGATTTTCTTTTAAAATCATTCTTTTACAAAGTCATCTTAAGGTATTTTACCTCAAGTAAAACTTTTTGTATTAATCTTAAGAATTGGTTATAAAAAGGCTTTGAAAACTTATGCTATAAAGATGAGTGCATGCATCTTTATACATAATTTGATTGACACATCAAAATTGAATACCCTAAAATTTAAGTTACATGCCATCTATCTATAAAGAACACTTGGAATTCTAATTTAGTAAACGTGAGACCTAGGCTAAATTTTTATAACAAGGTAAAATTTTGTTAATGCGTGAGACCTTATATAGTAATTTTACAGTTTCTAAGGTAGACGACTTAATTAAGTTGTGCGTGAGACCTAGAACTTAAGGCATGAGATGGGATGAAACATGCTTACAAGGCTAATTGATGAATCAATTTGATGTAAATCCCATAATGATCTAGGAATTGGAAATCTTGTTTGCCAATTATTGTTTGACAGATTACCATCTTTTATACTTTCACCACTAGCAGATCAACTGATGTGGTGGAATCTATGTAAAGTTGGATCCTAGATTTTCAAGAAAATTAGTTGGTTATATGAACATAGCCTTGGGTATTATATTTTCTTGGAGATATTAATTATCGAAAATACTAATGTTTGAACTTTTATCTGTAGATATGGCTCAACTCGATAACCCATCTGTGATTTCTGCTTTCAAGAGTCATCTTGAAAGAGAAAAATTGACTGGAAAGAATTTCAATGATTGGTACCGTTCACTCAGAATTGTCTTGAGGGCGACCGGAAAACTCAATTACTTGAATACTAGTTGCCCAGAAGAGCCTGCCCAAACTGAACCAGAACCAGTTAAGGTGGCTTAGAGACTTGAAGCTATAGGAGTTTTTAATTTAGTGTTGCCTTCGGGCTTAGTACTATCTTTAAATAATTGTCATTATGCACCGTCAATTGTTAGAGGTGTAATTTCATTTTCATGTTTGTTGAACCTTGGTTTTGATCATAATATTACTAGCAATGGAATTTCAGTTTCTTTAAATGGTGTTTTTTATTTTAATGCTATTGCTGTGAATGGTATTTTTGAGATTGATATGAATGATAATGATAATGTTTTTGTTAAAAATAATTAAATGTATAGCATCAATAATAAGAGAATCAAGAAAGGTCTGGATTCGTCTTATCTTTGGCATTTTCGACTTGCTCACATTGGCAAGGCTCGCATGGAAATGCTGCCACATGATGGGTTTTTAGAAAAGATCAATGATGAATCATTTGATAAGTGCGAATCTTGTATTGTTGGGAAGATGACAAAGAAACCCTTTAAGAATAGAATTGAAAGGGCGAATGATCTACTTGGTCTTATTCACACAGATGTGTGTGGACCACTTAGACATGTGTCAAGGAGAGGTGCTAGCTACTTCTTAACATTTACGGATGATTACAGCCGTTATGGTTATGTTTATTTACTTAAACATAGCATGAGTTATTTGAAACATTCACAGTGTTTAAAGCAGAAGTAGAGTTGCAACTTGGAAAGAAGATTAAAGCTCTTTGATCCGATAGAGGTGGTGAATACCTGAGTCAAGAGTTTATAGATTACTTAGCTAAGGAGGGAATTGTCCATCACCTTAATTCTCCATATACTCCACAACAAAATGGTGTATCTGATGCGTGGGAATTGCACCAGGCTTTACCTCTCGAGGGATCTCGAGAAGCTTACAACCCCCACCAGGCAGTGTACCTGATCGTTGTAGTATAGTATAGTGACAAGTACAGGGGATTGATCGTTCAACTCAGGAATAGTGTCGCTAGGATTAGAAAGCCTAAAAACTAGGTCTAGAGGTGAGGGATGATTCTTTTTGTATTTTTATATTTTTATGAAAGCAAGTAAAATCTCGGGTTTTGGAAGAGTGGGCGGAATTAGTTGCTAGTCAACTAACCCAATAACTAAATATGCAATCAAAATAAAATAACAGAAATGTAAAATAAAGCTAATTACTAATACGGTGTGAACAATAGATGGGAGAATTGTGTTTACTTAGATTTCACTACTCCCTAGATATCTTTTATAGGTTAATTGTTTGTTACAGTTGCGTGGATGACAGGTTATATTCCTTAATACCAATCGTGGGGTGGCGTACGTACTTCCCCAACTCTATAAGCTCCTACTTCACTCCTATGTCGAGCCTGCAAGAAGCTCCTAACATGGGATCACTAGAATTCGCTCATGCATTAAATACAACCATAAAAACCTAGTACGCATTGGTTCATGTTTCTTAAGACGTTCAAGCAAGTTACACAATGGAGATCTGCCAGTTTTCTTAAGCCTAACATCGAAATCATTCATCCATTACAACTATAAACAAGCAATCAACCTATAATCAACATCTAGGTTTCATTACATCTAAGCAAACACACAAAAGATCTAGCCTAGCATGTTAAAATCAAGACAAGCATAAGATATATTCAAACAACACATAGACATATTGAATGAATTGAAAGGATACTTATCTCAATTGAACATGAAAGGTTTCAAGGGGTGAAAACCCTTGAAAATACTGTAAAAGTCGTGCTAGGGTTTATTAAGTTCGACCCTAAAATTCTCCTCTCCTTTAGAATGAAAATAACAAAAACTATATATAGATTTCCTAAGGTGACGGCGTCAAGAAGAAACTTCTGACGCCATCAACCCGCCGCCCATAATATTCTCGGACTGCCTAGATCTAGATCTGACGCCGTCATGTGTAATGTTGTTCTGGGCCGTCACCACTTTTACTCTTGACGGCCATACTTTGACGCCGTCACGTTTTCGCTGGGCCGTCACCATTTTTACTCTTGACGCCGTCATCAAAATCCTCTTGACGCCGTCAGGTACTGTACCCAGCAAGGAAAATTAAGACTTTGCCGTTTTCTTCACTTTTATGCTCCAAAAACGTCCAAAATGCTTCCTTTTCCAGAATTCACTCCAAAAGTACCTAAAATCACAAAAGGAACGATTTAGGGCAATATTTGATCAAATAAATTCCAATTTCGGCTTAAATGACCCCCTAAAAACGGATCATTTTTCGCCTCATCAGTATCTGAGAGAAGGAATCGTACATTGCAAGACATGATACGATCTATGTATAGTCTAACAACTCTTCCTTTTTCGTTTTGGGATTATGCCTTAGAGTCTGCGGTTCGCATTCTAAATATGGTTCCAACTAAGAAGGTGGATAAGACACCATACGAGTTATGGACTGGAAAAGCTCCTAACTTGTCTTATCTAAAGGTCTGGGGTTGCGAGGCGTATGTTAAACGTGACTCAGCAGATAAACTTCAACAAAGATCTGTAAAGTGCATCTTCGTAGGATACCCAAAGGAAAAAATGGGTTACTACTTTTATTACCCACCTGAAAACAAAGTTTTTGTTGCAAGGTATGGAGACTTCTTGGAAAAGGAGCTCATATCTCAAGAATTCAGTGGGAGAGTATATGATCTAGAAGATGGTAAAGAAGATGTAACACCTTCTGAAAACACTAGCCAACTTCCTGTGGAACCTGAAAGTTTAGGTCCTCCACCTGAAGTTGAAGTGGTTCCTATTCGCAGATTTGTAAGAACTGTGAAAGCTCCTGAACGTCTATGTCTTAACGTAGAGTGTGAGGAAACTATACTAGGGGATCTTGATGAACCTACTAGTTATAGGGCTGCCATGAATGGTCCTGAAAAGGAGAAATGACAGGTTGCTATGAATGGGGAAATGCAATTCATGAGAGACAATGAAGTCTGGGTAGAAGTAGAGCTGCCTCTGGGTGCCAAGTTAGTTGGGAGTAAATGGCTCTACAAGAAAAAGACTGATATGGATGGCATTGTACACACCTATAAGGCCCGTTTGGTAGCTAAAGGCTATACTCAAACATTTGGTGTTGACTATGAGGAGACCTTTTCTCCTGTAGCTGACATTAGGGCTATTAGGATTCTTATAGCCATAGCCGCTTACTATGACTATGAGATTTGGCAAATGGATGTCAAAACCGCCTTCTTAAATGGTCGCCTAGATGAGGACATCTATATGGCGCAGCCTGAGGGGTTTGTGAATCCAGAATTTCCAAATCATGTATGCAAACTTCAAAGATCCATTTATGGATTGAAGCAAGCATCACGAAAATGGAATAAGAGATTTGATAGTGAGATTAAAAGTATGGATTCACTCAAAATCTTGATGAGCCATGTGTATATCACAAAGCTAGTAGAAGTGATGTAATTTTCCTTATTTTATATGTTGATGACATATTTATCATGGGAAAAGACATTCCAAGTTTGCAAAAGGTTAAGGCATACCTTGAAAAGTGTTTTTCTATGAAAGATTTAAGGGAAGCTGCATTCATTCTAGGAATCAAGATATATAGAGATAGATCTCAGCGATTAATTGGATTAAGCCAAAGTGCTTACATTGATAAATTATTGAAGAGATTCAATATGCAAAATTCCAAGAAGGGATATTTGCCAATGCAAGAACAACATGGCTTGAGTAGCAAAGTTTGTGCTTCAACACCTGCAGAGGTGCAACGCATGAAGATAGTCCCTTATGCTTCGGCTGTGGGATCTATTATGTATGTTGTGAAAAGCACAAGGCCTGATGTGGCATTTGCTCAGAATTTAACCAGTCGATATCAGCAGAATCCAGGTGAAGCTCACTGGACTGCTGTTAAGAATATTCTTAAGTACCTTAGGGCTACTAAAGAGATGTTCTTAGTTTATGGGGGTACTCCATCTGTAGAACTTGATGTTACAGGTTACTGCGATGCTTCTTGGAAAGGTGATAAGGATGATACGAAGTCTCAGACGGGTTATGTCTTTGTCATAAATGAAGGAGCTGTGGATTGAGGGAGCAGAAAGCAGAGTACACTAGCAATGTCTGCAATAGAAAGTGAGTATATAGCTGCTTCAGAAGCTGCAATGGAAGCTGTTTGGATTAGGAAGTTTGTTTCAGGGCTTGGGGTTATGCCTTCGATTCAAAGACCTATAAAAATGTATTGCGACAACTCAATTGCAATTACATTTGCCAATGAACCTGGAATCATGAAAGGCACCAGACATTTCCCGATTAAGCATCACTATGTTCGAGAACAAGTCGAAATAGGTGAAATCGAAATGCTCAAAGTTCACACAGATGAAAACTTAGCAGACCAGTTAACAAAGCCTCTACCTAGCACCAAGCTCTATAGGCATGTTGAAGGCATAGGACTTCGTTTGGCTGAAAGTTTCATGCCCATTTGTGATTAGTATTTGGATAAAGGATGTAATGTACAATTATTATTTTAATAGAGTAAAATATTGTTTATGTTTATTTAATCATTGTCTTAATAATATATCCTATATTTGCATGTTTAAATCCATGAATATATTATTATTCTAAATTGTCAGTTGTCGATTAATGATATGAGAATATCATTAAACTAAGACAAATTTGAGTATTGGTTTAGGATATACTTGAAAGTATATTGATGCGTAGTCATACCAATTTCACATGATATTCAATGAATTGAATATAGGACTTATCCCAACTATATGATTTAATATTTGTGAGAATCATATTTAAAGTTATCCTCAGACTTGAGATACCAGATAAGAGTCATGGATGTAGTGCATTTTTGTAAAGCAATCTACCGCTCACCGTAACAGGGAGTTATAAAGGTTGTTTTCAGAAGTGTTGCAAAGTTAATGGGTTATTCTTGTAGTCAAGAAAGATTTTGTTCCTTCTGATTTGTTCAGAAGTTTAATACTGCTGGGCCCTTTGTAGGGTTGACAAAATGTTTGCGTGGCCACGCCCAAAGTCTATCTGGAATACGTTCAGATGTTTTGGTAATTTTGTTCAATCATAAAGAGACGAGAAACGGAAAGTTAATAAAGAATCTCACATCTTTATTAATGTAGTATTAGAAACAAAAGGATAATTATAATGATGAATCATTAAAGGTTTTCAAGAAAACCTAGCTCGAGTTGTGCTGGGGGCATTGGAGTGTTGCAAGACGCCAACCAATGTCAGTTTACTATTAATAGATATACGAGTGGGAGTTGTTAAATGTACGTATAAATATTAATATGTAAATGACTAGTATCGAACTCGAGACCTCGGGATTGCACACATTGCAAATGAGAATTAAATATTAATAAATATTAATTGTTATGTATATTTATTAATAACACAAGTATAAGGACTAAATGGTCGTTAGTTATTAACCGTAAGTACTAACTATCGTTAAGTGAAAAAGAAAAGGACTAAGAATGAAAATAGGAGCCAAGAAGGATCCGGAATCCCCCTTGGACTCCTATGGCCGGTCGACAAGGGCTAGGGGAAACCCAACCCACATCAAACTTGTCTTCCAAGTTTTTACAAGTACATATACAAGGCCTAGGTTCATTCTTTCACATTTTTTGTGCACACACAAAACCCTAAAGTTTTTCTTTTCCTCTTGTCTTTGTAAAACCGATCGAACCAAACACCATTAGGGTTTGGGTCGATTTTTTCCATCCAAACAATACTTGTGTTTGATCTTGCAATCAATTTAATTCGTTATTAATTTGTGTGTACAAGAACAAAGTAATAACTCACTATAGTTATTATCAAGAGATCGATAAACAAAACGGTAAGGGGTTTATCATTGATATAATATTACACAAGTTCAAGGTTTATTGAAGTGCTAAAAGGTACGTTCTATTTATGTTTTAGTTAATATTTATGTGTTATACTTAATCCTAGCTTCCGCAATACGTGTTCTTTGATTGTCATATTCTAACAAATGCAAGACACTGCTCACTCTCCTTCAATTCTCATGAAGCTAATATTCCTCTTACTTTGAAATTGCAACCTACCACACTTGTTAATGATACCAATCCCCACAATGTAGTTAGATGAAGGGAGAAGAAAGCTCACAGACTACATTCAAGAAGAGTAAGAGTATATTCTTGTTTATGTTTAAAATCACCTCTGCAACAATAGAAAATGAACGTCCAATATGTCACTAGTATATCGTTGTTGTTGTTGTAACGTGCATTACGTCATTCCTATACCTTAGTTAAGTACTGAAAATGGAGATCACCACCACTGATAACATCATAATCCTCAAATTCTATATTTCTCTTGATCTATCAGAGTACCACAGATCATTCCTGCACCGTTTCAAGAAACATAAACCACCCTCTTGAAAGAGAAGAATAATACACATTGTATATTTTAAAGAATTGACTCACAACTACGGGATCCACTGTTAATATACTGAGCCCATTCATATATTAAACAAATTCAGTTTTAAGAAAACCTTGGTCATCATAACTACTCACATGGATGCATTTGAAAAGATAAAGATTATTAGTTTTGACAGAATAAAAAAGATACATCTGCCAGAACACAATCAATTTGTTTCCATGACCTGGAACAAAAACACGCCAATACCCAAAGAAGATAAGTAAACAAGCAACCTGACTTTATGATCCTTCTACCCCTGTTGCACCTGTGGGCTTGAAACAATCGATATTGCACAACACTGCTGCTAATCTGCCACAATTTATTTAAAAAGTCAAATGCTATACAGAACTTCACATTAACTAGTAAATGAACATGGTAAAATAAATGAGAGGTGAATTACTTAAAAGGTCGCTGTGGTTTGTCAAATTAGAATTGGTCTCCCACCATACCAATACGCACATGATCCCTAGCTAACACACTACTCCTTTCGATGTTGTCCCTAAAATTTCTGATTAAACTTTAGTCCCTTAAGCATGTAAATAACCTTGCTTTTGGTGTCTAAAGGCTAACGGGCGCTAGACCATATATGAAAGCAAACAGTGTTTCTAGTGGCTATATCGGTAATTAGTATATGCGAGAGACCAATCATGTATTTCTCAGCAAACCACAAGGACTTTTTTTTTTTGTAATTTACTCTATAAAGAAATTCACTAGGTAGAGCTAACCGATCAATGCTGTTTCTTGCTTTCTCAGGTTGGTCAGTGGAGTTCCTTGACTTTTCAACAATTTCCAGATTCTTCTTTGACTTTTCTCGTTTGTCAACGCTAGATCTTGACTTTTCTCGTTTGTCAAGGCTAGATCTTGACCTTTCCGTGCTTGTGCTTGGCCGAATCTGGTCCGTGCTAGGTCTCGATTTGTCTGTAGAATTTGTACTACTTCGAGGCGTCGTATCTGTTGATTCTAACAAGTTTTTAAAACGAGCCGACTTTTCAACAGCCGATATGAACTTCTTTAAGTGCCTAATGTACTCAGGGTATATCTCCAAATCGCAGTGGTTCCCACCTTTGATCCATAACGGTTCATACTTATCTACACAATGCTCATAAAGCTGCTTGCCATGGGAATAATCTACAACATCATCAGCCGTTCCCTATAATATGAAAACAATAATAAGTACTCGTTCAATCACATGACAAGATAACTGTTGTAGCATATGTCAGGATATACATACATGAATAACAAGAACGGGACACCTGACCAGCGGTATCTTATCAATATTCTGCATCACAGGTACAAAAAACTAGTTAGTACCAATAGACCAGTAAAAACACTTCTAATTGTAACTTTGTCAATAACAATAACCTTATATATATCAAACCAGAATGTATGTTTGACGGGATACATGACTCTTAGGCCAGACATGATGGGGCTGTGAAGGATAACCGCTCTTAATCTTGATAAACGTGATGCCAACTCTAATGTAGGTCCACTACCAACAGATTGACCATATAAAATTACGTCTTCTTCTTTTACACCATATGTTTCTTCAAGGCATCTATATGCGGCTTCTATGTCAGCATATGTATTCTGTTCACTTGGCTATAAAGATAACCAAATGCATTGATTTTAGCAAACACATATAAAATCTGGCACATGTTTGACTTATTTTAGATTACCATACCTTCCCGGAAGACTGTCCATATCCAGAGTAGTCGTACCTGCCCAAATCGTACAGCTCATTACTTTTTACATAAGTTAAATTGGGAATCATGTTTATGAGGAAAGGGGTCCAATAAAGAAGACGAATAGATGGAAGGGGCAAAAGGATATTTGGATACTTGACAAGGGGATGTTTTTAGACAGGCGCTTTGAAAGTGATTTTTTGCTACTTCAATAATCAGATAATTAGATACTCAGGTAAGCTGCTGAATAAAAGTACGGATATGTAAGCAATTCAAATTTATCACAATAATCATTTTCCTGGTGCAACTTGATATTTAAGTTCCAAAGTCTGTATACAGTAATAATAACATGATAAGCTTACATTTTCTTTTACCCAAACTAATGACTGGATGGGCATCTTTACACCCCCGAAATCTTCTATCCAGATTTTACTGGGAAATAACGCTTAAAAGATGCTAACCGAGACGAAGTTGGTACTTTATTTAGTGTAACTTAAACCCACAAAACATACAATAACGCATTATGGACGCTATGTAATGCATGCCTCTGTATTTGCCAAAAAAATGTACGCGTTATGGACGCTATGTAATGCTCCTCTACCCCTTTAGGTACGTAGGCATTAAACATCATCAAATCCCATTTATATAGGTGGAGTTTTTAAAGGGTAGGATTCATAGCAAAGCTGCTGATCAAATGGCCATAAATAACTCAAACTTAACGTCTTCAATAACATATCTATAAGTATAATTACATGTGCCAACGTCCACTTAATCCACTCTTTAATTAGCAGTCAAACATCAGGTCATCTGAACCCCCTTTGTTCCCTTTAGGCATCTCAGGCTCAAATATATGCTATCAACTTCGTATGGAGATACCTGATTGACTTTTTCCTAGATAAGAAAACTATTCAGTATGTGTGATTGATAGTGTAACCAGTAACCACATATCCGTAAGTACAATCTGTAACATATACGGAAGAAGCCCATACAAAGATATAGCAATTAAAGCCAAAGAGCTTAATTCAACACATGAAAATCCCATACTCATATACAGCACCCTAATTTCCGGATAGCTTTTATTCAGCTATGTATGCGCCACTAAACTCGTCTGTTTTCAGAAGAAAGGTCGATACAAAATGAATGTTCCTGATAAAGTTCTGACGAGCTTTCCCAAGCACTCAGCTCCCATTTAATTCTCATCACTAAAAAACCCGTCCTTGAAGCATTTGCAAGGACGAATATATGGGAATCACTCCATCATACTCACTCTCAACTATTTTGCTTAAGCAGTACCCTTAAGTACGAGTCATATACCTCTGCAACACCCAGAAGCCTATACCTTTAAACAGTTCTCTCTCCTAAAAGTTCAGGTTACCACTTACGAGTGAGTGGGAAGCACCAAAAAGGTGATTATCTCCTTTATTCACCTCCGAGATCGCACTATTCAACCAAACTGCGCTTATTCTAGTTCAAATCAAGCCTAAATTGGTGCTAACTCTTTTATATCATATTTAGAAGAGGTCACTTTGATCTTATCCCCACGCTGTAAACATATATTACTAGCTGTTAAATCAATAATCATTTTAAAAAGAGTTTGCTCTTTACTCGACACAACTTAATTTGTGCAACAATTATTTTGTGTATAAATTATAAAGGAGTGCCTGGGATAGTTTGAGCTTTTTCAAATTAATCGGATACTCAGTTGTAACAAAATGTAAATGATCATATGATTGGTTTAACCAATTCCGAACAATAAATACTCAAACACGCATGACCGGATAAACCAAATGGGATTTAAACTCAACCTATAGGGTAAACAACAATCTTATTTTTAAGACCAAAAAATGAGAAACACATAACCCTTTGATAAGCAATCTCAACAGCACAGCAACAATACCCAATCCCGCCAGAGCCGGTTAAGGGGAGATAAGATGTCGACAGTCACGCCCCTAACTCAGAGTAAAGGAACTGCTTCCGCAGACACCACCGACAACTAAAACATAATAAGCATCTTTTTTTAGAATGGCAGTTTTAACTATCTCACAACATGTATACCACAAATCTATCTCACATGTCCTACACGACTTGAACCCACAATGATTTGGTTGAGGAGCTTCTAACACAACATGGGTACCATTAATACACAAGCCCTTTGGTTAAAAAAAGAACATAATAAGCATACAATCACATTCAACAAGCAAAAATCCTAAACAACCAGAAACCTTAAAACAAAAACATTAAAAAACATGAAAAAACATACCCCATTAGATTAACTTTAAGATGAACACTAAGTTGACAAAACAACTCATACATCTGACCAAGATCAGCAGCATTCCCATGAGAATACAACATAGTCATTTTGGCGACAGGATTCTTAACATACATCAACACAATCTCTGTCCCTTTTTTTGTCCTCACTTTCAAAACATCAACGTTTTCTCTTACAGTCACATCACTCAACCTCATCTTCTTCCCACCATGACCATCATCAGTCACTACCACCTTATACGATGGCGGGCTTGGTGGATAAAAAGCAAACTTCGCAGCCACTGAAGATGTCATGGCACCCATCTTCTCAAATCCTTTTTTATTAAATGATGGGTTTTTTTCAAAAGAGATGTGTTTTTGTATATATTTATGGGAAGGAAATGATATGATATTTTTAGTGGGAGAGTTGAGGAGGGAAAGTATATATTTTTTTAGTGATTTTCGGAATGAGTGTGTGTGAGAGAGAAATGCGGCGTTAAAGAAGTAGGACAGCACGTGTTGATTAAAGTCAAGTCTTGTAGGGTGACAGAGAGATTGTGATGCTACTTGATCCGTTGGTCGTGTGATTGATATACTAGAATAATAAAAGGGTGTCTTTGTTTTAGGCTTTTCTAGACTTTGTTTGGAGAGACCGGTTTTATACCGGTAGATCTCGGTGGAAGACTTTAGGTCCGCGTGTTATTTGACATCAGTCATTATTCATCTTACAAAGAATAGTTTTAATAACTCTCTTAATTTAGTGGGGTACTAACTGGAATGAGCAATAGCCGAAACTCGAATCTTTGACCTTTTATTTATAAAATCTTTCCAATATGCATATGCGTTTTTCAAAGATGGTACCAACTGAGCCAAAGCCTTTTGGTATTTATACCGATAGATAATTTGATTAATGATACTGATGATGTATCCTCCGGTTAGCTCGAAGGACCCCCTTCGAGTCTCATCGCAACCTACAGGTCGAAGGCTTTGGCTAGCTTCCTAAAACTTCCAACGGCGTAAAACTAATCATAAGTGATCTAGTTACCAAGCGGGAATTCGCCAACCGAAGGATTAAGCCCTTCGGGGTAACCTTCAATAAGTTCTAAGGAAGGAACGAAGCCAAGCCTAAACATTGGTAAGACCAAGTCTTACCCACGTATCCTCTTTCTCTTTAGCTTCCCCGCTAAACTAGGAGGAGTGGGACATTAAGCCCTAGTGGCCACCACACGTCATGGGACGCCCCCATGATCTCCGGAATTTGTGCTAACACTCTCCAAGGTTATTTCGCCCCTATAAATAGCCTTGGACGAGTTGGGAATCTGGTATGCAATCTATCCTACTTTACTTTACTACACTTTTCACTTAAATTCTCATACCAAGTACTTATTCACACACCGGAGGTGGTTCGCAGGGTCCAACCCCAGCGCAATCACTTAACGTAGTGTTTTAGTATTTCTTATTTCAGGTTATATCCGAGCTTGGCGCAATCACAACACCCTTTATACCCTTTGATCTCCATCGAAGGCCTGGTCGTGCAATTTATTGTACAATCAGTGGCGCCATCCGTGGGACCCGCTACAATTAGTCCCGTTATTTCCAAGCAAATAACCAGTCAAATTTCCCGCTACTATTCCGGCATGAATCCAGAAAGAGAAGTTACACCCCCACCGGGTTTCTCGACTTTAACACCAATACCATCAAATGACCCTAACAACCTTCCGCCAATTACGGCCTCTACATTCACTACACGATCTAACCCAGAAATAACGCCCAATCACCATGCTTCGACATCTACTAACCCTGAGCCTGTTATTAGCCCTGCCTTCGTTGAAGCCAATTTTGAGGAGTCGAAATCATTACTAATGGCCCGTATGAGGCAGGCTCGGAATTCGGAAATGCGCAGAGAGTTGGAATACTCTAGTGACGATTACGATGTGGAGATGGAAATGGAACCAAGGCCTCAATCGCAGGGGGTCACATACTCAGCTATGAGAATAGGATCCCCTTCTAGCCGAAGAACCAATCGAAGATCTGTTAGTTTTGAAGGGATCCCTGAAAGGGTTCCCACAAGAAGAGAGGGAACAATGGCTAAGGGCTCCAATGGAAGGAGCCAGCAAAGGGAGAGTACGCAAGTTAATCTCCCTCCCCTATTGGCTGCTCATTTGGGGAGAAACGAAGCAGAAGTTCCACCACAGCCTTCCCACGCATCTGGCGTAGGAGGAAATCCACCTCTATTCAGTATGGGGGGAAACCTTCATCCCAATTGTACGTATCCTCAATTCTACACTCAGGCTTATCCTCAGAACCTTTACCCACCGGTAAATGGACAACCAGGTAACCAGAGTTTCCCACAGACTACGGTACCCTTCGGGTATCCCATAGCTTACCCTCCTTACACTATGAATAATAGTTATCCCTTTAACATGAGCACACCTTACCATCCGTACCCTAACCAAACTCCATCCGGAATACCCCCCAACCATAACCCGTATCCTGGCATCCCTATGGGCGCAGCCCCTTATAATTGCCTGTACTCGGAGCCCATGGGTTCCTCAACGCCTTTCGTTAGATGGATCGAAGACTATCCATTACCCGATGGCCTGAAGATGCCTTCCCACATAGGTACTTATGGATGAAAGGGGGATCCGGACAACTTCGTGCATTTGTTCGAAGGGGCGATTAGGATGCAGAAATGGGTCATGCCTGTGGCCTGTCATATGTTTACGTACACCTTGAAGGACTCCGCCCGGATTTGGTGGAATGGGCAGAAACCAGGCAGCATCATGAATCTCGATGATTTGAAGGCTAAGTTCCGGTCACATTTCAGCCAACAGAAGAAGTTCACGAGAACTCATTTGACAATACACAACATCAAACAGAGGGATAGCGAGAGTACAAGAGCCTTCGTCACCAGGTACACAGACGAAACTCTTCAGATCCTGGGGCTACATGAAGATCAGCGTATCTCTGGCTTCGTACATGGTCTCCGAAACAGAACTTTGGTGGAATTCTTATCCACCGATCTCCCAGCCACGTATAAAGGCCTCATGGAGAAGACATACACCTGGATCGAAGCCAAGGAGGTATCTACCAACGGAGCCCCGATTGAAAGTAGAGAACATGGCGGAAAATTCTCAAGGCAATCCTCTTGGGAAGCACCAAGGGGTAAAAACAAGAGCCAGCAAAGATTCTCTCCTTATAGCAAAGGCCATAATCACGGCCTGCTGGAAAGCTTAACGAAATCCCCAAAAGAGATCTTGGCCACGGAAAGGGCAGCAAAGGCTTTTGAGCCCCCTCCTCGCATGACCAGTAAAGGAAGGAACTGAGACATGACCAAGTATTGCCACTTCCATGAAGATTTTGGTCATGAGACAAATAGCTGCAGGGAACTGAAGAAACAAATAGAGGAAGTTGTTAGGTCCGGACAGCTGACACATCTAGTAAAAGGTATAAGAAAAGGAAAGGAAAAGATTGCCGATACTCCATTAGAGAAAAATGACGTTGGTGAAGCTCCGATCCTTATGGTTCACAGGGGAGGCCCAAGTCAGAAAAGGAAAGAAGTAGAAGAAAGTACACCCAAGATGGGGGAAGTAACGTTTCCTCCCCTGGCGGACCAACCTCCCTCAGATGATCCAGTTGTCATAAAAGTCCTCATTTTTAACCGAGAGGTAAACAGAGCCTATATGGACTGTGGAAGCTCTTGTGAGATCATATACGAACATTGTTTCTTGAAGCTCAAGCCTTCTATTAGATCACAGAGAGTAGACTCAAAGATACCTTTAGTAGGCTTCTCGGGAGAACATTCGTGGCCTCTAGGGGAAGTCCCCCTAGACATAAGCATCGGTGAAGGACAGCTCGCAAGGACGGAGACTCTCACTTTTGCAATAGTACGGTCGGATTCCCCCTATAACCTGATAATAGGAAGAACTGCAATGCAGAAGATGGGCATCGTGGTATCCACCATACATGCAGCAATCAAGTTCCAAACAGCCAACAGAATAGGGACCGTACTATCCAGTTATCACAAGAGAGAAGTATCCGAGGCGGGGAAGAAGATCAAAGAAAGTCCTCAAGAACCTTTGAAGGTTATTTTAAGCTGCGAGGATGCCGAAGAACGCATCGTGGTAAACGAGCTTCATTCAGAGCAGACAGTAGTAATCGGAAAACAACTCCCTCTCACCTTCAAAAGAAGCTTAGAAAAGCTCTTGAGGGACAACAAGGATGTCTTCGCATGGACATACTCTGATATGACAGGGGTTCCGAGAAATCTCATGATTGATGGTAGGCCCTTCGGGACAGAACATAAACTCAACGAGTTTAAACACATTGAGCATATTAAACAAAAGCGTCGGAGCCTGGCACCTGAAAGAAATGTTGCTGCTTGCAAAGAAGTAGATGAACTACTGCAGGCATGTATACTCAGGGAGGTAAAATACCAAACATGAGTGGCTAACCCGGTTATGGTAAAGAAAAGCGACGGAGGATGGCGTATGTGTGTTGATTTCAGTGACATCAACAAAGCGTGTCCAAAGGATTGTTACCCCCTCCCAGAAATAGATTGGAAGGTAGAATCCTTATCGGGTTTTTGTTTAAAATGCTTCCTGGAAACTTACAAGGGGTACCATCAGATACAAATGGCAGTAGAGGACGAGGAAAAAACGGTTTCTACACAGGAAAGGGAGTTTACTGCTACAAGAAGATGCCCTTCGGTTTAAAAAACGCAGGGGCAACCTACCAGCGTTTGGTAGACAAGGCTTTCAATAAGCAGATAGGAAGAAATTTGGAAGCATACGTTGACGATATGGTCATAAAGAGTAGAACAGAGGAAGACCTACTCTCCGACATTCAGGAAACCTTCGATCAACTAAGGGCCATCAATATGAAGCTTAATCCGAAGAAATGTTCATTCGGTGTTGAAGAAGGACAATTCCTCGGGCATTTGATCACGAAGCAAGGAATCAAAACAAACCCTTCAAAGGTAAAGGCCATAACCGATTTGCAGGCCCCAAAGACATTGAAGGAGGTACAAAGCCTTAATGGGAAGCTAGCAGTACTGAGCAGGTTCCTATCGAAGGGCGCAGATCGATCACTAACATTCTTTAAAACCCTTAAAGGATGTGATTGTACAATAATTCGCACTACCAGGCCTTCGATGGTGATCAAAGGAAATGAGGGGTGTTGTGATTACGCCAAGCTTAGGTATAACCTGAAATAAGAAATACTAAAACACTACGTTAAGTGATTGCGCAGGGGTTGGACCCTGCAAACCACCTCCGGCGTGTGAATAAGTGATCGGTATGAGAGTTTAAGTGTAAATGTAGTAAAGTAAGGTGAGAGAGATTGCATACCAGATTTGTCATCGTCCAGGACTATTTATAGGTGAAGAAAACGGTCCTGGAGAGTGGTCACACGTTTGAGAGAGATCATGGGGGCGTCCAATGATTTGTGGTAACCGCTAGGGTTTAGTGTCCCACTCCTCCTGGTTTAGCGGGGGAGCTAAAGAGAAAGAGGAGACGTGGGTAAGACTTGGTCTCACCAATATGTGGACTTGGCATTGTTCCGTCCTTAAAACTTATTGAGAGATACCCCGAAGGGCTTAATCCTTCGATTGGCGAATTCCCACTTGGTAACTAGATCATTGATGATTAGTTTTACGCCATAGAAAGTTTAAGGAGGGTAGCCAAGGCTTTCGATTATGTAGGTTGCGATCAGACTCGAAGGGATATCCTTCGAGCTAATCGGAGGGTACATCATCAAGCCCCTCAGTTGAAAGTTAGATATGCGCACAAGAATATGTGGCTTTCAACTCTATTGTCAAGTGAACTAACTGTGTTAGCTCGTAGGACCCTGCAAAAGAAATCAACGTCGCAAAGTACACATTAAATGCGCTTAAATACCCTCTAACTAACTTGCATTATATCCCCACTTGCCAAAGAATCGGTAATCCCATACGTCCCTTCAAAAATTTAAACCCAATTTGAAATCCGAATAGATTAGAACGTGAGGGACACGT
>JARVZY010006326.1:0-26721 GCA_030686995.1 Artemisia argyi
GCCTGCACTTTCAAAACCACTGCGTCACTGCTCACGCAATTTGACCAAACCACAACGATGGTTTTTGCAACATGAACTTTTCATGTAACGTACACCAGGCGTCCGTTAGAATCGAGTATGTCAGCAGAAACCATTGACTATTATATTGGCAAACTGTTTGGTAGCTATATATTACTCATCAATTTGTTCGAAATTTGCTACCTGCCGAAGTGCCGATGTGTATTGGCAGTTAAGAACAATGTGTTTTGTTTTCAAGTTTCAATTCCAATTATCGTATACTGACAGATTAAAAGCCTTATTGCAGTTTTGATCCCTGGAAAAGATTATCGACTATTCTTGTCGAGACTACGTTCTTGCCTGCCAGTTGAGGTATAGTTTACTGATCATATTTATGTAGTCCAGTTTTGCAGCTCTTCATTAAGCTTATCTTTTTATAACTAGCTAGTTGGGAGAAATGCCAGGACTAGATATGGTTGACTGTTATGTAGTCCAGTTTTGCAGCTCTTCATTAAGCTTATCTTTTTATCGTCAAAACAAATATGCTAGTTGATGATTAACATTGGTAATTTTAACATAACAGACAGTTGGATATGAGTTATTTTATCAGGTCCCATGTCTTCCTCTAACAGAACTTAAAATTTCTAGGCAAACAACCAATAAGCCTTTATAGGAAACAGCTATTACACACCCTTATAATGCTAGCATACTCGAGTTTTGCTACCCGACATTACTTAGATGTGGTACGCAGAGAAGACATGATCAAATTGTAGCATGCTGCACTTATGGAACATAGTGCCACTTTTGCTAATTGAAGAAGTTTATTAAGTTAAGTTCCGTTCATTTCAACTGGCAATTTCATATAATATACGAGTAAATTGATGCTTTCATGTCTAAAATGTGCAACCTGAGTTCAAGAAACTTCAAGCAATAAGATGTAATTAGGAAGAAATTTACAAGAGAGAAGACTTTTGTAGAATGACGTCATCATGTCGGTCTTACCTAAAACTATTAAAAAGACTATTGCTGGTTAAATTATAAGTTTTACCAATGGGCATCATCTTCCTTCAAGAAACTTCAGGAAACACAATTATAACCACTTTAATTCAAGAATCTGGAAGGAAGATGATGCCCATTGGTAAAACTTATAATTTACTTTGTTCTGTTACTTTCGATTTGGTATATGGTAACAATCTTAATTATAGGTTTGATCCATGCTTCTTTTTTTTTTTTTTTTTTTTTTTGGTGCAAAAGGGTGAAATATTTTATTAACATCAAACTTTTACAACAAGAATTCAACTGCAATGGACATGCCCATTCAGTGAAATATGCTAAACAATCATTACATTCACAACAAGATCTCAGACAACAAACATAAGTTTCTAACAGACATTCCATACCAAATTCATACAACCTATGCTACATGAAATGAAGCCATCAGACTAATTTGTAGCAGCAAAGTAGCAAACCAACCCATAGTTTGCATACTCCAATTCACCCATAATTGCACCAAGACCATAACCTCACAATATACATTTCCCTACCAACATCCTAATTGATCCATGCTCTTTTTTCCTCTATATCAATGTTCTTTCTGTGTTAAAACTTCTTTCCAGTTATAGGTTTGATTACGCTTTCAGATCACAGAAAGCTATTCCAAGTGCTTCCAGATGACGTTAAGCATATGTGGAACGAGTGGGCCCTACGTGGACTTATTGTGATCAGTCTTGTTTCACAGATCACCTTAAGTCTACTAGGAAATGTTCGGAAATACAACCCAATAACACGAGTTAGAATGGCTCTCTGGTTTGCCTACTTATTAGAATTAGCTGTTGCATCAGCAGCGCTTGGTGTTATTACCCGAACCGCCTTAGACGTATGCAACAACACCTCTCATTTCAGTACGGAAAATGTTCACAAACAAAACACAAGTGAACTCATGTCCTTTTGAGCACCTTTTCTTCTCCTTCACCTTGGTGGTCCAGATTCTATTACCGCGTTTGCATTGGAAGATAACGAGCTTTCATTAAGACACTTTGTTGAGATTGTGTTTCAGTTTGCAGTAGCTCATTATTCTTCTTGTTGTCCTGGCCAGGCTGTTCTGATCTCCCTAAACTAAGTGTACTGGTTTACTTAGCCGGTTTCATCAAGTGTTTTGAACGTATTAAGGCTCTACGGTTAGCAAACACTGACAACCTTCATGACTTGATGCTTGGTCCTCCGGACGCAGGTCCCAATTATCCTAAGTTTTTGGAGGATTACCAGTTAAAAAAGTCACAAGGTTTTGATGTAAACGTGGAGGAGATCTCTGAACTCTCCCATACAGTCAATATTCTTTTATATCCTGAAGAAGGTAAAGAGATATCTGAAGCTTATAAACTATTTCAAACATTCAAACGGCTATTTGTTGATCTCATCCTTACTTTTGAGGATAGAGAATAGTCAATCCTACTTCCTCCATCTTGCATCAAGCAATGCTTTCCGTGCTGTCGAGATTGAACTTGGATTTGTGTTGCCCTTAATGAGAGACCCGCTTGTTTCTTAAAAACTCAAATATTTTTAAAAATAGATAAGGTTCGCGAACAACATCGTTACAAGACATACAACGAAGTTTCTGACAACCTAAATGAATTAATTTACTCTCAGTTTCGCGAGTATATGGTTGTCAACTCAAATCTGAATGAGTTATGTACTCATAAAGGTAGTTTTTCGCTACAAAAGAATGAGTGTGATGCTTTTCTATGGAGTGTCAATGAAGTTGAATTTGATCAAAGCATTCTTATATGGCACATTCCTACCACTCTTTGCTATTATTCAGATGTTGGCAACCAAGAGGGTTCTGATATTGATATATGTCGCACGGAAAGCAAGCACGTATCTGACTATCTGATGTATCTTCTTGCGGCATACCCTGTAATGTTGCCAATAGGTATTGGCATGAACAGGTATCGCGACACCTGTGCTGAAGCAATGCGTTTTTCAAAAGAAAAAGGTCTTATTACCGAAAAAGTTGAAGCATGTCTAAAGCTGCTGGAAGTTGATTCTCTTGAAGTGTTGCCTAGTAAAGTGAAGGGGGATAGATGCAAATCTGCACTGTTTGATGGTTGCATGCTCGCGTTATCTTTGAAAAAGATGGAAAAAGAGCGTATGTGGAAAGTCATGAGTCAAGTATGGATCGAAATCTTAGCTTATGCTGCTACTCACTGCAGAGGATTTCACCACGAGCAACAGCTTAGAAAAGGGGGCGAGTTTTTGACTCATGTTTGGCTACTGATGGCACATTTGGGCATCACCAAGCAGTTCCAGGTGTCTCAAGGTCATGCTAGAGCTAAAATCAGTGTCCTGTAATGCACATAACTGTGATATAGCTAGGCTCCCACATTCTTTTGTAACTTATTGTTAGTTCTGTAGATAAAGAATATATATATATATATATATATATATATATATATATATATATATATATATATATATATATAGAGGTGGGATCATGAAAAAAGTCCACTTTAGTAGAAAAGTGGAAAAGTGTACAAATATCCACTCCCCTCATTTTTTCCCCAACTCAAGGGACCTTATTGTAACTTCTTTTATTTTATAAGGTTTGTTTCGTAGCTTTTTCATCTTTTCTCTTCTTATCATATTTTTCTATTATTTACGCCTGGTCAAACGATGCAATTCAACTTTTTCAAAAATGAGTCTCGTGTGATCAGTATACACCATCAATTGGTGGCCAATATACATTTTCTGAATATTATAAATTAAGTATTCACTATGGGCTCGCAAATAATTATTAAAATTCATTTTCAATATAGCTACACGTTTAACTGTTGTGTGGTCACATGTGATATGAATAATAAACCAAAAGCTAAAAAAGCTACACAAATTAATTCATGTTATACTAAATAAAAACCAAGATTATCCAAGATTGTTCTTCTTGAGCCTCAACTTGATATGCAACCTTTCCAGTTCCGATAGCCCAAACTGACATGGTTCTAGCTCTTCAAGCAGTTCCTTTGTCTGTTTGATTCTACCTTCTACTGAGCTCAAAAATGATATTTGCAGCTACAATTCTACCTTCTACAGAGCTCGACTTAAGAAGACCAAGAAGTGGAGGAATGCAACCGCGATCAATACTTTAACCCGTAATTCATGCAAAGTTAAGAGCAACAATTACTGAGCCTCGACTACAAAAAAACCATATTATCCTAATGATGAAGTGACAAAACGTCCATATAGTGGATCTACACTTATACATATAACATATTGAACACTTGACTCATTTAGTAACAATATACGTGTAAACAGTTTACCTGGACCACACCTTCACTAAAACCGTTGCCAACTTTGAGGTCTTGAACAGCCTTTGAAAAGGCACTCGTAAATTTCTCATGTTTGCCTACAGAGATAGTGGTTGTCTAGTTAGGAGACAAATAGGTATAGATAACAGGATATACCTAAACATTCAGAAATAGTAATATTTGTTGTCATTGGTAATGTTTGCCTTTTTATCAAAACAGTTAAAAAGCAAACAAGAAGTGTTTGTTTACATGTATTGAATGCTTTACTCTCCGATTAACATGATTATACAACTTCATCAAGAAAAGAAGAAAAATTAATTTTACCTTCTTGCACAAGTATTCTATTTGCATAGACGCAAGTTTGTCTAGTGTTACGGAATTTGGTTGCCAACTGAAATCAAAGAATGAAATAGAAATTAGTTGATAATAATACGCTGAAGTCAGGTTTTATACAAGCTTTTTAATACATGAATGGAGATATCATAAACCTTAAGGGTCATGTAATCACGAATAAGTTTATATCGTCCATCCCTTCCAAACTTTAGATCAGATAGTGCAATCTGCATCAGATTCAAAAAAAAAAAAAAAAAAAAAAAAAAAAAAAAAAAAAAAAAAAAAAATCTACAAGTACAAACGAGAGATACATGAGAAAGAATCCAACGAAATTGGTGATGAGTATATTACAAATGTTTAATATATTTGTGTCGCCAAGCTCTTCCCTCCAAAGACAGCAGCTGTCTGACACAATGCTTGCCCTCTAGAAAAAAGAGAGATTATAGAAAAATGTCATTCTGATGTGCATAACTAGAGCTGGAAAGTTAATACAGCATTTACTAAGATTAATTTTGACAATAATCGTATTATACTTCACATAAGTTACCCTGATTATGTTATTTATAACATTTGAGTAACCAAACATATAGTTGATTCAGTTAACAATATTATATATAGTATTTGCATGCATAAAACTCTTCATACCGGTAATTAGATACGGCTTATCACCACCCGTGAAATAATCCACACAATTTAATCCTATAAGATGGGCATCGAGTGTGAAGTTAGTAAAGAGCAATAGTACAACACTAATGTCAAAAGTGACCCGTTTATTAACAAAGAAAGAATGATCTCTGACATGGTAGCTCTGTAACCTCAAAGGATTTTGTCGTAGTCTGCAATAATGTGTATAATATGAGACTTCTATCAGATATTGGTATTAAACTTCTATTAGAAAAGAGCAATAGTACAAAAATTTATAAAAGTATTAAAAAGTTTGATCAGTTTATAATCATCAGATATTCATATTAAATGGATGCACTAAAGTGCCTCAAATGGATGCAATAAGGTACCTCAAATGATTTGTAGTACAGACATCGTCCTATCATCATTTGAGGCTGCAAATGAACTGATCATTATGCCCCTGAAATATATACCCTGCATTGCATGACCAAAAAGATTACTTTTGTGAATAAGTAGCTGTTACAAAACAAGCAATTTTTTGTATGTCATTTTTTTTTACATATTTGTCATTTAAAAAGATTTAGACAAGCATTCCCAAACACCCTTTTGTTTTGTTGCTGTCATAAAAGTGAACTCGTAATTGATGTCACTTGTTTTGCTACTGTCATAAAAATGAACTTGTTTTGCGACTATGATACAAATGGATGCATTAAAGTACCTCAAACGAATGCACTAAGGTACACCATTTGACACATTCTAGATAAGACAACCCAAATTGACATGTCGTAACTTCTAGTGGGCTCAGACTCTTAGACCTATTCATTTAGTCAGCCAACATTCGGACACCACGGTTACTAAAGAAAAATAATTACTTGCATACAAAAAGATCTCTACGCTAATATGTCCAAACAGATGCTCTAAATACGCAAATGGATGCACTAATATCTACCTATTCGATGCACTAATCATACTCATAGATGCCCTAATATCTACCTTTTCTCGACTCCGCATAATACATAAAGCTTATATCATATACCAATTAACGGCGTTCTAAACCAATAGTTCCAGTTGTTAACATATCACCCCTTGCGCGTATATAAGACCGGTTGATTAAAAGTGGCAGAAGAATCTCGTTCATACGTATCCACAATCACATACTCAGGAGTAGGTATCTCATAAGCCGTTTTCTTACAAGTAGCTTGCTGCACCTACATATTAGATAACAAACATTAATAGGAAAACTAAAGTCAGGTCAGATGCTAATAGGCAATATCATAATCGAAATAAATATTTCCACTCCGCAAATGGTAATAGGAATGCAACGCTACCCCGAAGATTAAAAAAAAAAAAAAAAAAAAAAAAAAAAAGAAAAAAAAAAATTGCAGCTAAACATGGCATATTTGACCCATTCGCATTCGCTTATGGATGACTCAAATTGAGATAATTTAGTATTTACATCCCTTACTGGTGAAATGGGTAAGAAAAGTTGTAAAGGTCACAAGCTGCCAAAGGTTTATATAAAATTAAAATAAGCCTCATTATTGTAAAACTAGAATATTATCAAAATGATTTAATCATGTAACCATTTCTGACAATACTAAATTATGACACAAACACCCAACTCCCCCATTTTGAAGCCCCTATTTGCAACGGATACACTAATCATACATATAGATGCCTTCAAATGTGTGACGATGCACTAATCTTACTCATTGATGCCCTAATACGTTCATCGATGCACTAAACATACAAACAGATGCCCAAGTTTTTCAACGATGCACTAAAATACAAATAGATGCCCTAACTTATATTATCATACTAACATATGTCCTAATACATTTTTTTGATGCACTAATCAAACAAAAAAATGCCCTAATTTAACATTTGGCTTTTATCTTACTAAGAGATGTTGTAACACAATTTTTTGATGCACTAATTATACAAACAAGTGTTGTAACAAGTCGATTGATGCCCTAATCATACTAACAGATGCACTAACGCTTCTTTAGATGCAGATTCCCTAACTTATAACATGATGCTCTTACCATACTAAAAGATGTCGTAACACATTTTTTGATGCACTAATCAAACAAACATATGCCCTAACATATAAGATGATGCTCTTACCATCGTAAGAGATGCAATAACATTAATCATGATGCACTTATTCAGACAAACTAATGTTGTAACATATTATTAAGGCAGATGCACTAAATTGTAATTTAATTAATACATACAAATTCATTAATGTGTAATTTCATTTAACAATAACAATTGTTTTATAATTTACACAATAATGCACTCAGGGACGAAGCCAGGAATTTGTGTTAAGGGGGGCTCAAAAAATTTTTCAGTAGTAACATACGATTCCTTATTTTAGAAGCTGGATTGAAGTTTGAAACGTACGACATAGGGGTTCAATGATATTTTTATTCGGTTATATCATACGATTACTAGATTATGTGAGAAAATGAACAAAATGGGTAATTGTTACATAAATGGTAGTGAAAATGGGGAATTGAATAAGATAAAAGCATCGTTGTTTATGACATATGGGCCACTAGAATTTAGGCTCATGTCCGATCCTGAGTTTTTTATTGCCCTGACCAAGATGATTGAAATTAAGATGCCCCAGCTAAATGTTGTAATCGCAATACTCTTTTTATATTTGATATGTAAACAAAACCGAGACTCTGGTAAAACGTGGATGATGTCAAAAAGGTCTTGATGACATTAATTTTGGTTTTTACGGAAATAAGCTTTTGAAGATATATAACTATGTTATGGTCTACTTGTAAACACATAAAAGTTTAGCAAATTTTACAAGTAAGAAATAATAGGTTTATATTTTATGTCCAATATATTCTTTATTTAATGACATGTATTTTTTAAACATTATTAAAACAAAAAGACTTGCTAAAACAAAAAAAATGATGAAATGAAAATATAGTACAGTAAAGATTCAACTCTCAATGCACTTATCACGTGATTAATGAGACAAAAGAGTAACTACTTTCCCCAATAACAAAAAGGGAAAACGAGTACTAGTAGATCTTCTTCTTCATCTACCATGTATTTTCCGGCCAACCATCAACTGAAACATCTTTTTCGGGCAACAAGGTTTTTTTTATTCGCTAAAACTGTTTAACGGACCTTTTTATCATCAAAAACACCATCTCCGTTACATGAAAACCGATCCAAAACACCATCTGCATAGGCTATCATCCAAACTACAAGGTGGGGTAGTTGGGCCGGTTGGGGGTGGCCGAGCACCCTCCAGCCCCCCTACTGGCTCCGTCCCTGAATGCACTAAAATAACATATAAATAAATTAAAAAAAAAAATAACTAACTTGATAAACCAATTAAAACAAACAAATACCGTAACATATTTTTTGCACAGATTCACTAAAATGCCATTTTATACATAAAGTTCGCCTAAGATGAATCTACACAATGCCCTAATTTTTTTCACATATTCATAATCATATTAATTATGATATAATTTACCCAATAATACACAAAATAAAATAAAAAATTGAACAATTAATAATTATAGACTTACTATTGCTCGAGTTCATAGCTTCGATTTCATTACTCTTCTTCATTAGGTTTAGTTTAAAAAAATGACGGACGAGAAGGATCTTATTACAAATCCCTATTTGATCGGTTAGTTATGGTTGACGGATCGATTTCATTAGGTTTAGTTATGGTTGACTGATGACCGAAGTTTTGATCGGTTTTGTTGGCGGTGAAAATGAGGAAGGCGGTTAACGATCAGTGTTTGAGATTAATATCTTCATTGGTTAAGTCAACTAGATGTGACATCATCATGTGGGTCTTACCTAAAACTATTAAATTTCTGTTATTTCCTAAAAAATAGTTGTTGTTTTTTTTTTTTTTTTTTTTTTTTTTTTTTTTTTTTTTTTTTTTTTTTTGGGCATCATATTAACAGAAACCAATTTGAAGATACTGGAATATCAACTGAATTTATGATATCTAAAGCGAGTTAACATATGTCGAAATTATCATTGGATTACTAAGTTGATAAGATATCAAATCCACATAATTTACAATCAAAGTCAATATAATGAGTAGCTGAAGTTTTGGTTACCACTAATAGTTTGATAGGCTAATATCAATTTGATCTACTGTCACTTTCTAATACCATAAGTTAGATAAACTAATTTTTTACAAGTTAAAGAAAAAGGAACTCATTAGGACTACATGTCAATACATATAATGTCTTTATGCAAACCCCATTGTATCAGGAGGTATCAATTAACGCATAGTTTTATCTTATGCTAACATCACCACCAACCCACACCTTTGTGTGCGTGTATGAATCTCTGTTTGTCTTTGTCTGTTTGCCATTCCATTTTGAGATATTCTCGTATTTACCAAGAAATTGTAATGAATTTTCCCACTAATTCAGAAACCACAACATATGCTCTTGCATATATAACTGATAAACTGAATATCCAAGCTATATGAGTGTCTACTGCAATCACAAAACCAATTATAACCACTTTAATTCAAGAATCTGGAAGGAAGATGATGTCCATTGGTAAATCTTATAATTTACTTTCTATAGCAATGTTCTGTTACGTACTTTCGATTTGGCATATGGTAACAACCTTAGTGGTACCAGATGACGTTAAGCATATGTGGAACGAGTGGGCCCTACGTGGACTTATTGTGATCAGCCTTGTTTCACAGATCACAATTAAGTCTACTAGGAAATGTTCGGAAATACAATCCAAGAACACGAGTTAGAATGGCTCTCTGGTTTGCCTACTTATTAGCATTAGCTGTTGCATCAGTAGCGCTTGGTGTTATTACCCGAACCGCCTTAGACGTATGCAGCAACACTTCTCATTTCAGTTCAGAAGATACTTACAAACAAAACACAAGTGAACTCATGTCTTTTTGGGCACCTTTTCTTCTCCTTCACCTTGGTTGTCCAGATTCTATTACTGCGTTTGCATTGGAAGATAATGAGCTTTCATTAAGGCACTTTATATCTTGTTGTTGTCCTGGCCAGGCTGTTCTGATCTCCCTAAACTAAGTGTAGTGGTTTACTTAGCCGGTTTCATCAAGTGTTTTGAACGTATTAAGGCTCTACGGTTAGCAAACACTGAGAACCTTCATGACTCGATGCTTGGTCCTCCTGACACAAGTCCCAATTATCCTAAGTTTTTGGAGGATTACCAGTTAAAAAAGTCACAAGGGTTTGATGTAAACGTGGAGGAGGTCGCTGAACTCTCCCATACAGTCAATATTCTTTTATATCCTGAAGAAGGTAAAGAGATATCTGAAGCTTATAAACTATTTCAAACATTCAAACGGCTATTTGTTGATCTCATCCTTACTTTTGAGGATAGAGAATATAGTCAATCCTACTTCCACCATCTTGCATCAAGCAATGCTTTCCGTGCTGTCGAGATTGAACTTGGATTTGCGTTTGACATGCTTTACACTAAGGCTAATGTGGTTTATACATTTAACGGGCTTTTGTTTCGCATTACTAACATTTTTGTCCTTCTTCTAGTACCTTTGGGCTTCCATTTTATTTGTAATATCAACGATTACCACTTGATTGACATCGTCATTACTTGCCTATTAATCGGTACTGCATTGATAATGGAAATCTTTGCGGTAATAACCATGCTGCGCTCTGATTGGACCGATCATTGGTTGATCCAAGCAAGCACATATCTGACACCTGTGCTGAAGCAATGCGTTTTTTCAAAGAAAAAGGTCTTATTACCGAAAAAGTTGAAGCATGTCTAAAGCTGCTGGAAGTTGATTCTCTTGAAGTGTTGCCTAGTAAAGTGAAGGGGGATCAATGCAAATCTGCACTGTGTGATGGTTGCAGGCTAGCGTTATCTTTGAAAAAGATGGAAAAAGAGCGTATGTGGAAAGTCATGAGTCAAGTATGGATCGAGATCTTAGCTTTTGCTGCTACTCACTGCAGAGGATTTCACCACGAGCAACAGCTTAGAAAAGGGGGCGAGTTTTTGACTCATGTTTGGCTACTGATGGCACATTTCGGCATCATCAAGCAGTTCCAGGTGTCTCAAGGTCATGCTAGAGCTAAAATCAGTGTCCTGTAATGCACATAACTGTGATATAGCTAGGCTCCCACATTCTTTTGTTACTTATTCTTAGTTCTGTACGTAGATAATGTTGGATGTAATCCAATTAATCTTTGTACGTGTTGTTTAATAGATTAAGTTTAGGTTTACTGCAAATAAAAGCCCATTTAGAATTAGGCCTGCATCTGTAATTATGGGCCTAATTATGTCGGTTATATGGCAGTTAGGAGTCAAAGGGTATGTTGGTTCATGAAACGGTACTAGTATACCAACACAACCCTTCTAAGTGTCGATTCAACATGTATATATAGGGATAGAATTCTGTAATCAAATGTCAACCTCTTCAGTTTATAATATCAGATTTATAGAAGGGTTCTACCCATTTTCTTTGTTTCCATGTTGTTAATTATTGAATGATGATTGTACATACATGATGCTTGTTTGAATAATTCGATCCTGGAAGATGCAAGACCTGTGCAAAAGATAAAGAATTTATATTATATATATATATATATATATATATATATATATATATATATATATATATATAGGGGAGCTTTATTTTCAGAACCCTGTTAAGTGCGGGAACTGCGAGAACTTCAATTTTGCATTAGAAAACATGCATGTTCATATAAAACATGTATGTTTTCTTATATACACCTTAATACAAATACCTGCATAACATACATGTTCATATAAAACCAATTTGCATTGATATGTTGCACTTAACATGGTTTTATATGAACATGTATGTTACGCAGGTATGTGTATTAAGTTGTATGTAAGAAAACATACATGTTTTATATGAACATACATATTTTCTAATGCAAAATTGGGGTTCTCGCAGTTCCCGCACTTAACAGGATTCTGAAAATAAAGATACACTATATATATATATATATATATATATATATATATATATATATATATATATATATATATATATATATATATATATATATATTGTACACTTCTTGATACCAAATCTTTCTTGTAAATTACTTTGCTCTGTCAATATATCAAACATACTCATTCATCATATCGCCAGAAACCTTTTTCAATATATGTTGTGGTTTACAGTCTATCATTTCTAACAGGATTATGTCAAAATTGTATTCTAAAGCTTTAACAATGAGGTTTGGTGCGTGCTATTATCCAGGCAGGGACGGGCATACTTTTTTTTTTTTTTTTGAAAGGCAGGGACGGACATACTTAAGGCGACGTGCATACCTAAAAATCATCATCACTAGTGTAAAAACAATTTTTTTTCTTTACATATTTCAAAGTTTAACACTAAGTGCATACCGATTTCAAATTTCTATATGACAGTGCATACCTTGTGACAAATTTGTGCGTCTGCCATTGCATCCAGGGCCGTTCTTGAGGGTGGCCGACCGCCCACGCCCAGTTTTTGTCGCCCCAAATTTTTTCGGCGCCAAAAAATATATTCAATGCATAAAACTACAAAGATGTTATTTATATAAGAGTAAATTACATGGATGGTCCATGTGGTGTGTCAAAAGTAACAACCTTCGTCCCTCAAAGTTTGAAGTTGCACTGGTAGTCCCTAAGTTGGTAAACAAATAACACCACCGGTCCTTTAGTTTAACTGGTGTTAAGTGAGTTCCGTTATAATTTACACGTTTGCCCATTTGGTTAAATATCGTTGCATCATTTATTTTTAATAATAGCGGCTGTTTACAATTTAAAGTTTTCATATGTTTTTATTTGTCTTCATACGTTTTAATACGTTTTCGTCCGTTTTTATACGTTTTTGACCATTTTTATACGCTTTCGTCCGTTTTTTTTTTTACATTTTTATCCGTTTTTATATGTTTCTTCCATTATTCTTAAGTTGTCATATATTTTTATCCGTTTTGATACATTTTGTTACGTTTTTATCCGTTTTCGTCCATTTTTATACGTTTTGACCTTTTATACGTTTTTGTACGTTTTCTTCCGTTTTTCTTAAGTTGTCATACGTTATTATCCATTTTTATAAGTTTTTATCTATTTTCGTCTGTTTTTAAACGTTTTTGACCGCTTTTATACGTTTTCTTTCGTTTTTCTTAAGTTGTCATACGTTATTATCCGTTTTTATACGTTTTCTTATGTTTTTATCCATTTTCGTCCGTTTTTATACGTTTTCATCCGTTTTTCATACGTTTTATACGTTTTCTTCCGTTTTTCTTAAGTGGTCATACGTTATTATCCATTTTTATACGTTTTCTTACATTTTTATCCATTTTCGTCCTTATTTAAACGTTTTGACTATTTTTATACGTTTTGTCCATTTTCTTAGGTTTTTATACGTTTCCTAACGTTTTTATCCGTTTTCGTCCTTTTTTATACAATTTTGACTGTTTTTATACGTTTTCGTCTATTTTTCTTTTGTTTTTAAACATTTACGTACGTTTTCTTCCATTTTTCTTAAGTTGTCATACGTTATTAATCATTTTTATACATTTTCTTACGTTTTTATCCCTTTTTATACGTTTTTCACCTTTTTATACGTTTTTGTCTGTTTTTCTTACGTTTTTATTGATTAGATGTAGATTTAGAGATTAAGTATTCTGAAGAAATACCGGTGAAAGTATTTCCCCGGGTCAAATAAGGACGAAAATGAAATTTGATGGAATTTGTAACTACGGAAAATGAAATGAAACTAAAAAGCATATAATAAAGCACAAGAAACAATAACGCAAAGCAATCTATACTTAAAACGCAACCTATTCTAAAAAAGCGAAAAATATTTAAAAACTACGTACGAGCGCGGAATCTAAGCAATACTAATCCTACGGGCATATAAATGATTATCCTACATTCTAAACGATAAAAGAAAATTATGGGAAAAAGAAAAATATTTTTTCGAATGTTTATTTAATTATTATGATTTAAAAATATTTTAAAGAAATTTAATTACGAAAAATAGAAAAATAACTTGGAAAATTTTGAAACTTTTTTAGAAATTAGTTTATACTGTAACAAACTTTAGAAAATTATAAAAACAGAAAAATTATATTGAAGAAGCTAATAAAAAGCTAAAACAGATCTTATTAAGCTAAAATAGAAAATAGAAGAACACTATAAAGGAAATAAGGGAGATTTGTATTACGAAATAAGACCCAAGGGCGCAGTGGTGTTGAGGTTTGCAAAGACTGGTGACCATGGTTCGAACCCTGGCACCCCCTTTTTGTAAAACTTATTATTTTTGAAAATTTTCTTTTAAAAACTTAAAGTTGAACTAGAAATGAAATCTTTTTACAAAAACAATTTTTTTGAAAACCTACAATAAGCTCTGGAGAAGCTAAAACTCCTAACAGTTACCACAAGCACTAGAAACCGAAATTTCACAATTTAACAACTATTCTATCTAGACCTATAAGCTATACTAGAATTCCAATAAGCTCAACCTAGCTTTTACCAGCTTAAACTAACTTCCTTCTAACCTTAACATTCCAATTCAAATAATTCAAATTATAACAATCAATTAAGCTCACAATAAATAATAAGCAAGGACGGTCATCAATTAATCTAAACAGACCTCAAGGTGAACTAGCAGGCTGCAAAATAACTAATGAAGAGGCTCCTAAGCGAAATCAAATCTCAGAAATGAAAAGGTTAAGCTATAGGCTACCAAAGAAAACAAATACCAGCTAAAATGAGCTTATGAGAGAAACTTAGTAAATGGCTGTTGGGACAGAAATCCAGGAGCAGGGTACTAGCAGGCCAATGGGGCTATTTTTGGATCAACTTTCTAACAAGCAAACTGATTAGAAAATATGAATACACAGCTTATTGAGGGACAAATTTAGCTTATGCAAACAAGCTCACAATTGAGGATTAAGCACTGATATCTCAAGCTATCACTATGAACTTTCACCATAAAAAATTTCACTCCATTTCAAATCCATTTGATCACTTAAATTTAATTCTAAATGTGACAGCATGAACACAAATTGCACCAGCAGTTTTGACTCATAAACTTGCTACAGGGTACACTAATGGAACAATAAGCTAAAGGTACTAATTGGGAGTCCAAATAAGCAATAGGGAATCCAAAATAAGCAGATTTGAAGAAGCAAAAAGCACTAAACTAACCAAAAATCTGCTAAAGGGCTGCTGAGACAGTAGGTGCAGGGGAGATACAGGCCTAAGAGGGAGCTTTTGAGGAGCTTATGAAAAGCTTATAAGGAAAATTCCAAAAATTATTCTAAAAATATCCTGAATATCACAAACTGACAAGCTTTTCAAAGCAACAAGTTTCAACCGATATGATTAAGAAATAAAGAAATGAAAAATAAAAACAAAAATGAATTTAAAATGTTTTTTGTATTTTTGACTTTTTTCAATTTACACTAACTTTGACTAACATGAACTTTGATTGTGTCTAAATGATTTAAAATGAGATTATAAGCTGAACTAAAACTAGTTTAAGCTATAATAACAAATATTACACCTAGATTGATGATAATGCAAGTTAAATCCTAACCATGTATGTTAGAATAAAAATTAAACATGATTTTGACTATTTGAGGTAAGAACACTGAATTTTATGATTAAACTAACCTACATGCATCTTATGAGATTTGTGTAAACTATAATTAGCACCTAGAAACAACTAGAGCACAGGATCAAAGCTTAAACCAAACGACCCTATAACTGTCAAATAACACTACTAGATGCAGAATCAAACCAATATTTGATTATCTAGAGACTAAAACAGATGTAAAAACAATTAACTAAGCTAAACCACCAATAAATTCCAATAATTAGCATCAGGTACACAGAATTGCAGTTCTACCAATAATGAAGCAGAATGGAAACCAAATGAAGCATTAACAACCCAAAGCATTCAACAAGTAATAATAGACTAAAATTAACAACACTAAGCAGATTTAAACTAAATGAACAAGTTCTAATGCATTTAAATGAGAATTGCAATTCCAACCTCGGCTGAACAGAGGTTTCATTTGATCACAGCCTATCTTTTGGATAGGCTAATTCACCAACTCAGGATCATGAATTAAACAATAGTAAACCCAGAATCTTCACTATGAAATTTTGTTTGACTATCGTTGACCAAAACTATTTAACCAAATTTAAAGCTGAAATTATGTATCAAAACTCACCACAAGCTATCAAGGAGCTTGAATGAGCTTATATAAGCAGTAAATGTAAACTAGTAGCAGATTTTAAGTATAGTAAATTGCTTGAAATTTAAATGACAAAAATTGAATGAAAAGGGATGTGTGAATAGTAACAATTGGGGGCAGGTAAATGGGGGAAGAGGTTTTATTCTTATTATTTTGACTTTGGTGTTTGACCGGGTGGAAAGGGATGGTGGATCGGGTTATTTGTGGGAAATGGATACCAGGTACCAGGGATAGGATGGTGGGCTTGTGATTATGGTTTTGGGCTCATGGGTTTTATGTATTGTTACTTGGACTAGGATTGTTTATTGTAAGTTAAGTATGAAATCTTCAAGGACCAATTTTGTAATCTTCCAAATCTCCAAGGACCAAATTTGTAAATTGTGAAACTTTATTCCAAGGGCCATTTTTGACATGCTTCAATTCTTCAAAGGTTGACTTTGACATATGAGCATAACTTGATACACTTTGTAGAAATCCTTCCCCGGTCTCGGCTTTTGAACCTTTTTCCATTCCCGTGCTCGTGTTGTCGTTTTTCCATGATTTTTGTCCATTTCTACAATATCTGTACCTGCACATGTAAAAACACAAAAAAACCAACATATATTTGGCATTTTGGGTTGGTTTTTGGTCTTTTTGGTTCGGTTTTAGTCAAATAAAAGTGAGTGAATAAGCACTCACCATTTATCCGTTTTTATACGTCTTCATATGTTTCCACATGTTTTTATACGTTTTTGCCAGTTTTCTTACATTTTCCTACATTTTGTAGGTTTTCATACGTTTTTATCCGAGATGAAAATGTCTAAAACTGGATAAAAATGTTAAAAACGTAAAAAAGGACAAAAACGTATAAAAACAGATGAAGACATATAAAAACGGAAGAAAATGGAAGAGAACGTATAAAAATGGATGAAAACGTATAAAACAGAATAAAACATTTAAAAACGTATGGAAACATATAAAAACGGATGAAAACGTATAAAAACGGACAAAAACGTATAAAACATATGAAAACGGATAAAACGTATGAAAATGTAAGAAAACAGGTGAAAACGTATAAAAACAAAGAAAAATGGACGAAAACGTATAAAAACTATCAGGAACATATAAAAACGAAAGAAAATGGATAAAAACGCAAGAAAATGTAAAAAACGAACGAAAACGTATAAAACGGATAAAAACGTTTGACAATTTAAGAAAAATGGACGCAAACATATGAAAACGGATAAAAACGTATGAAAACGGATGAAAACATATAAAAACGGATGAAAACGGATAAAAATGTAAGAAAAACATGTGAAAACGGATGAAGAGTATAAAAAAGTAAGAAAAACGGATGAAAATGTATAAAAACTGTCGAAAGTGTAAAACCAGATGAAAATGGATAAAAACGTAAGAAAATATATAAAAATGGATGAAAACGTGTAAAAACAGATAAAAACATATGGAAACCTTAAATTTTAAACATCCGTTATTATTAAGGATAAACGATGCAAAGATATTTAATCAAAGGGGCTAACGTGTAAATTATAATGAAACTACTTAACACCAGTTAAACTAAAAGAACGGTGGTGTTATTTGTTTACCAACTTAGGGACTACTAGTGCAACTTTAAACATCGAGGGATGAAGGTTGTTACTTTTGACACACCACAGGGACCATCCATGTAATTTACTCTTTATATAAATAAAAACAAATATTTCTCAAAAAAAAAATAATAAATAAATAAATAAATAAATAAAAATTAATTTTTAATATTTTACATGATAACCTTTAAAGTATGACATTTTGTGTATGGGTAGTACTATCGGTACTCATTAAAGCAATACCCTCTAGTATTCAACGAGTTTAGTAACTCGCGCGTTGCGGCGGGTGTTTTTAGATAGTAGTTTGGTGTCGTGCATTGGTTGTAAAAAAAGAGAGAAATAGTTTATATATTTTTGTAAGCATTTATTGGGTGTCGGTTAAGTTTTGTTTGTGGTTGCAAATATTTAATGGCTTTGGGTTATGATAATTGTGTTAAAAGCATTTTTTTTTTTTTTGCCGTTAGCTACTTAACGTGAAGTTAGTTACCTAGGACTGACTCTACAATTGATGTATAACATGAAGGACCATTTATGTAAATTATGTGAGGACTAAATTTGCAATGAACCTCTGAGATGAAGGTCAAAGTGCGTACAAATTTTTTGAAAAAAATGTTAAAAATAACGGTCATTAGTTAACAGCCGTTAAATAACTAACGACTGTTAATACTAAAAAATAAAATAAAATAAAAATAAAAAAATTATTGTAGCGTCCACTGTAGCAACTACAGTGGTTGCTACAGTAACCTCTTATCATTTAATATATATATAATGAACAAAATTAAAAAGTTTTATAATAAAAATTAAAAGAAAAAAATTACATATATACTAAATGATATATATACTAAATGATAAGTTTTATAATATAAAAGAAATTATAAAAAATAAAAATAAATCTAAGGGCAAAACACGAGAAAGCATGCCTGGAGAATCAACACGTGTTTGTCCCGTTTGCTTTTGATACCTTTGGTGTTCTCGCTCCTGAAGCTGTGCGACTTCTGAATCGGGTTCAGAAAGTCGTTAATAGCATTTCTTCGTCCCTTAAGGTTTCAAACTTTGCTTTTAGTAAAATAGGGTTCGCTATTCAAAAGGGGGTAGCGGCGTAACTTGTTGCCCGGCTACCTGCCATTGTATTGTAATGTCATATTTCGAAAGGTAAATATAATTTTGTGTTATTCCAAAATAAATAAATAAAGAAATAAATAAAATAAAAAATAGAATGGGTATTACTTGCAATTTAAAGGGTTACCAATAAAAAAACACCTTTATGTATCGTTGTACGTTTTGAAAGATTACACTTCTTATTTAGCATTTTATTTGAAGTTTCACTTCTCGTTCAAGTCCTTTAAAATCAGGCCCTACTATTACCATGAATCAATGAATGCGTAGTGTGTCATATTATGGTCAAATGTACAACATGGCCTATTAACCATACGTTTGCTAATTGCTAGACGGGATTTAGCTCGACACTTTCCAAAGTATATCCTTCAAAACCTCATTTGACACTGATTGGTTCCAAACGGTCAACCTAATCTGACCAGGGATGGTCAATAAGGTCAAACTGCCTAGAATCAATCTCCGTGGAAGTACAGGGTTTCCCCGGGTCGTTATGTCCCGACGAGGTGTGGATGGTATTAAAACGGGTTTGTGATCGGGTGAATTTGGACAGGAAAGGGTTTTAAGTGAGTTGTGATGATTACACTACTGAAATATGAAAGATAATAGCTTAAATACACTATATTAACAAGATTGGAAAGTCAGAAAAACCAGAAACGTTTAAAACTTAAAACGCGTACGTTCACGTTTAAATAAAACGTAAACGTACGAAATAAAAAGTGAAAACGGAAATCTGAAAACACCCAAGCTCAATTCTTGAGCTTGTTGTGGCCCTTGGAATAAAGGTTCAGTTGCCAAAGTGAATGGAAACGAGCAGGCTATGCACAATAAGCACAAGAGTAAAAATTAACAACTAATCAGTCACACTCAATCACAAGCAACCTAGTTCATCTAAAAACAACAATCAAACAGGCCTGGGTCAGGCAGAAATCAAAATCAATAAGCTCAGATGTATTTATTGCATACAGGATGAACAGTGGCCATGAAGCAAATAGATAAGGCAAAATAAGCTAACTAACAAGCACTAAAAGGCAAACAAAAAGGTGATCTAACAAGGTAGCCTAAGGGGCTTTCTAAATTGAAAATAAGCTCAGGGTGAGCTTCTGTGATGTGCAAATTATGGCCTCAAGAAGAATTGCTTCTGAAACAGTCCCTTGGTGCAGGGGAGGTAACTCCCCCTGCAGCCCTGTTTGAAGGTTTGTGGGACCCACAAAGAAAATCACAAAAATAAAGTGGAGGGGGGAACTCAAAGTTCAGCTAGGAATCTTAAACATGTTAAAGTTTCAGAACCTCAATCCAAACACAATATTCTAATTAATTCCTACAAGATTTGACATTTCTGAAAAAGGATGAGTTTTGACTTTTTGTATTTGTTATGAACTTTGACCAAGGTGAAGTTCTGATGATCCTAATTGATTCTAAGTGTAATAATGATCTAAAATGTGAGTGAAATAAGCTATGCTAACTACTTATGCAGGTATATGTGAGGTTATGCATCCCTAAACCTAAACAGTGGACTGATGGTTGGGTTTTAAAAGAGATTTGACTTTCTAATTAAAAACCTGAGGTTGTTGTTACTTGGTTATGCTAGATTTACCTACAGTAGCTTGTCCATACTAAAATGACACCAAAACATCAACCAGAACAACAACTAAAATGCTAATCCAAACACTCCTACAGTGATCCTATTACACTCTGATTCTATTATTTAAGCTTACAAGACCTACACTATGAATAGGCAGTGGGATCACACAACTTATCCAATTCTTAAATGAAATAAAAGGCTTTTTTTTTTTGTATTTACCAATTGAAATTTCATCTTTTAAACAACTGAATTTTACTGCACACAGTTTCTATTTTCCCTAATATAAGCAATACTAACATATGAAGACATTTTTGTTTATTTCAACTGAATGTGGTAACAAAAATATACAAAAATTTATACGAACCTCGTCTCTAAGCCATCATGAACTCCAAGCACCTGTGCCAACTATACATTCCCAGAAACGCCGATCAACAACAGTTTCGTCTCCCCAAGGAAAATAGAACAATGTATTTGGTGGTGCCTCCTTTAACCATTTTCTAAAGTAAGCTGGCACACTTACAACTGTTGGCTTTGACCTTTTAGCTCTTGACAGATTCTGAAGGATAAAAATTAATATATTACGTGGTTTTTCTATTATTAATACATTTTTAAATATATACGTAGAGTCACATACCTCTGTAAAAGGTTCAAATTGCGATTCTTGCAAATTCTCGTCAAAATCAGGTGCTGCAGGCGGGGATATGTTTTTATTATTTATCCTCAATGAACGCCTTCGTAACTTTATTGGGGTAGTGTCAGGGGGATTGGTATATGGGGACTTGTAATATTTCCCTACCTTCCTCTTGCGTTTCATTTCATTGAATATAGATCTGACTTTTTCAGCCTGCAAAAATGGTATTTAGGAGTGTGTAATAAACATCTTATGCATGTATTAACAACTAAAGGGCCGTCCTCATCGTCAATTCAAAAATGATATTTAGGAGTGTACCTTAACGACTAAAGGGTCGTCGTCATCGTCAATGCAAATCAACTCTACTCCATTGTCGTCCGTGGTAGCCCCCTCCCATGCTAGTGAAAGCGCAATGTCACAACCCTCAGCAGACCGTTGAGCTACATTATCATCAACCTGCAGATGAGCCTCACAATTTGTATCTTCAGCCACTACCGTATCTGGTACTTCAGCTGTATCACCCCCCCTCTTCATGTGTTCCTTTGTCTTCAAGTTCAGTTTCTTTTACTTGGGTATCCAATGACATCGACTCCTCCTAAAAATAAAAGGTGAATGTTTTTAAGATGCAATAAAATAATACGTCGACAACGATTGAATTATTAAACTATATACGTACCGCTTGAGGAGTTTGTCCAAACCCATCAAAACCAATATCTGAGAATTTTTCATTCAGGTTTGGTGACGAACTACAATCAAATTTATTATGAAGATCTACTTGCATAACATTATTTGATTGATCTTGATGTGGAAACTCCATACCAACGGCTTTCATAAGCTGTGTCATGGGCCCCGTAAACATACAAGGGTCCGTATAAAAAAGGTTATGTTTCTGATCATCCGAATCATTGGTCTTCATGGGTGTGTTGACATCCACAGTTTTCAACTAAAAACAGGTACTAATATTAGTAAAACAAAAATAAATAATATTAATAATAAATTAATATAAAATTAAAAAAAATAGGAATCTTCTTACCTTCATTTTACTATCATTAACTAAACACTTGGCGTCATTCGCTTGCAACTTCTCTTCGAACTTAACTCCTAACACATTCTCAACAACCCCAATCCGTTGTTTAAGAATGGCCAACTCACGTAACAGATATGACACATCAACATCTCCGACTCTTTTTTCAATATCTCCAACATTTGATTTAATGGACGCAACCTCAGAATTGATGTGATCTGTATCAAGTGTTGGTAATGTTAAATCTTTCTCAGGAGGCTCAGAAGGCTCAGAATTAACTTGAGAAGAATCTTTGTTATCCTCCACTCCAACAACATCGTCATTTAGAGTCGCACTTTCACCAACTTCAATAACGCTGTCTTCATGTAAATGAATTTCATGACCAACATCATTTGCAGGTCATGTATCATCGGGGTCAAGAACACCATTTTCAGGGTAAGCCATATACTCATCTACCATATCCACAACATCAACATCATTTGCAAGTCCTGTATCATTTGCAGCATCAACATCATTTACAACCGGAACCTCGTTTGCATTTTCTGCATTTGCATTTTCTGCAGAATCCATAGATTCAGGAGCAGCTTCAACAACCAGAACCTCTTTATCATTTTTTTCATCTTCCATTTTTTTTGCAATTCCAGTATCATCGCTGTATTCAGAATCCATTTCCACCACCGGAACCTGGTTTGCATTTCCTGCATTTGCATCTTCTGCAGAATCCATAGCTTCGGTAGCAGTTTCAACAACCAGAACCTCATTACAATTTTCTTCAACATCCATATTTTCAGGAACCACTTCGGACACCGGTATCGCATTTGCAATTTCTTCATCATCTCTTATTATGAGTTGCATCTGAAGTCCTCGTATGTATTCCATGCTACTTTTGTACCACAGGCATTTCGTCTCGGAATGTGTTGGTAGCAGCTTCTTTATAGGAGGAACACGCTACAAAATAAATAAAATACAAAATTAAAACCGCAATTCACCATGATAAAATACAAGATAAAAACCGCAATTAAGCATGATAAAACCGCAATTCAAGTAATTTTTGGAGATTTAATTACCTGATCAAATAGAATAACCTGATGCTTTCTCTCAAAAATTTTCACTTTTGACCATGATAATGCACGTGGAATCTTTGAAGGATCTTTGGTATAAAAATGTGAACTGTTAGGGAAGCTTTCCAAAATCCATATCTGATAAACGAAGTAAAACAAAAAAGTCACAGTTACGAACACAAGATATCTATTTTGATACGTAATAACTATTTTGATACATAACTTCTATTAAATAGAAGCTATCACTATTTTTAATTTTTGTTTTTTGGGAATTTGAAGCTTGAATAAGCTTCAAATAAGCTTGGTATAAGCAATAAGCAAGTTCCACTAACACTGAGAACCAAACACCCCTTGCAGTGAACTGATTAGGCTAAATAAGCTTATGAAATAAGCTGTAAAAGCCAAATTAAGCACTGGAATAGCAATTTTGGGTCGTAAGGTTTCCAAAAAACCAAAGCTCAGCTTGTGGGGTCCACAAATGACCTTATGAAGGGCTTTATACAAGAGCCTGAATACACTGAGTTGCTCAGGTACACAGGAAATGGGACAAGATTTAACAAAATAAGCCAAAGGCTTATTATGATGAATAAGCATATGGTGAACTTATTTGAATGACAGAATAAGCTAAAGGATAATTATGATTTTGCTTTTGATGAATAACCTATACTACTGACCTACAAGTCCAAAAAAGCATTTAACTAACAATAATAACAAAAAAGAAGCACAAATTGTTCAGGTTGTATGCACAAAATAAGCCAGACAAGCCAAATAAGCACTTGGCTTATTAACAGTCCAATCAAGCCAAATAGGCCTACTTGCAGCCCTCTGTGGGGGTCACAAGGGGGTCAGGGGTCAAAAGTTGGGGTTGAACCGTCAAGTTGGATTGGGTGTCTACAAGATAAGCCAAGAACCAGGTCAATAAGCCCAATAATAAGTTCTCAATGAGCTTATGAGTTAAGCTAATTAGACCTGAGGTCTGAGGTGTGCAGGGCAAAAGGGACAAATTTCAGGCATGTGTGGGGATCACCCAATGGATCATGGATCCAATTTTTGGCCTGAAGTAGAAAGATAAACAGTGTGAAATTGAGACCAAAACCTGAGTACTCAGTACATCTTGGGGAAATGCACAATAACTAAACACTAATATCCAAGTCTGAATAAACTCAACACTACAAAATAAGGCCTCAACTAGCAAGATGGCTTATTTGGGTTTCCAAAAAGCCAATAAGCTGAGAGTGGGCCCAATTAATGAACAAGATACACGCCTATGAACTTGGGTCTCAACACTGACTGTCACAGTGTAGGGTCTGAGGTCAGGAAACCAAATAAGCTAAACCAAAAAACCTAAACCCAAAAATAAGCTATGGTATGAACACTAATACTGATAAGCTGCTCAAAAGCCAAAGGGCTTGGTGTGGGGTCCACTAGATTGGTCACAACAGATCAAGGAAAAATGGTAAAATCCCTGGTGCAGGGGAGGGTGCTTTCCCTGCACCTTCAAATAAGCCAATGCACAGGTCAGAGGAAAAATCTAAAAAATAAGCCATCCATGGATTCATGGAGTTTAGGTGGTATGCTTTAACCACAAAAAGTTTCAGGTCCTGATTCTTTCTACAAAAATCTAGAAAAATCCCACAAAAAGTGAGTTTCTGCTTGTTTTATGAAATTTGACTTTTTGAAGTTTAATGAACTTTGACAAAAATGAATTTCAAACACTGATTTATGGACTAGTTGCGGTTACTTAAGATGTACAAAGACAAAATTAACCAATCTCATCAACTTGTTACTTAAAATGAAGCGTATGCAACTCAAATTCCAACACACACAAATCCTACACCAATTTATGGATGATTTTCAACAACATACAACTACTACAACCAACTAGGAAATCTTAGACAGTCCAATCCAAACACCCTTTTAAACACAGTAACACTTACATAATTAAAAGGCTAAAAATCAAATGATTGCTC
The DNA here is from genome assembly GCA_030686995.1 of Artemisia argyi. Classification (NCBI taxonomy): domain Eukaryota; kingdom Viridiplantae; phylum Streptophyta; class Magnoliopsida; order Asterales; family Asteraceae; genus Artemisia; species Artemisia argyi. The sequence continues at coordinate 25,472 of JARVZY010006326.1, forward strand.
TTACAATGGCTTACTATAACTTAAAATTCTTAAATAAGATTTGAAAATTGGAAATGAGGAATGAACTTATAATTAAACTTGCATTACTTGAAAACCTATAATGAAGAATTTCACCTCCAAATTTATAACAGTTAATCCGAGATGAGACTTAAAACTAAACTTTCACTTTTTTATAAGTAACTGCTGAATTTTATACCATAAATGGCTTACTATAACTTAAGTGAACATGTAGGAACTGGAAATTTAATTTGAAATACCCCCTGAGTCTTCAAAGTTAGTAAATCCAAACACCCTCAATTTCAACTTAGTATGGTACAACCGTACAATAAGCCTTAAATAACACATATGTATAGATTTAAAACACAAATGAGAAAGATTAGATAATGCATGTTTTAAATAAAATCTAACCTTCAGTGCCAATACAAATCCTTATAGATTGTATGTTTCTTCTTTTTCGGGAGATTTCCTGCATGTTTCCTGTTGACATAAATAATGTATGAAAACGTTATTTATATTTTTCGATATCTCTATATTTTGACGATCACAAAATGTAAACTCGTCAATCGTTTGATTACTACGTAAACAAGTATTAAGCTAGTTTATATCATTATATCCAACTTAATCACTTAAGGTATGAATAAACAAGTGCTTAATACATCTCATGATCAAAGGGGTATTTAATTAACTAATACAAAGTTTATTTAATTATATAATCTTATTATCTATTTTTGAAAAACACTTTTGGTATTAAGGAAAAATGTTTTAAGCATACTAAATATATGATTTCAAATATTTAACCAAAATCAGTTAGTTTTTCACCAAATAAACTTTCCCCACTAAAAGACAAGTTTTCTGGCCGTTACAGTTGGGCGGCCCCCTTAATTATAAGGGGCGGTCCCCTTAATTTTAAGGGGGCCGGCCATGCTTTAAGGGGACCGGCCAGGCTCCCCTGTCAGAAACTGTCAGATTTCTTCCCCTATAAATACCACCTTAATTCTGGAATTTTTCCTTACCTTTTGCACGAACTTTTCAGATCTACAATCATCTTAAACCCATCAAAAACCCTTTGATCATTTGTATATTAATCCTTGTTTCAAGTGATTCAATCCCTCATCATCCATTCTCATTCTAAGTGCAAAAGAAGAACTCTCTACAACCAAGTTCAAGAAGTGTTGAAGAGTTGTTGTGTATAGTGTATATATATTCATTTGTGAATATTGTGTTGTGCTTGTTATTATTTGTTTAGAAGA
>JARVZY010006327.1:0-26721 GCA_030686995.1 Artemisia argyi
ACTAGTTTAGAACACAACAAGGTTTCAACATAAATAAGAAATCAACTAGAGATCATAACTATAACCAATCACTTATTTATATTAGCATCTCCATGCAATCATATAGAGTTTTAGCCTAACATGGCTTTAATGATCATGCTTACAGTGATTGAAATGAGCATAATACTTTCTGAATTAGTACAATGCAAAAGCTACCATCACTAGAGATCACTATAATAATATCAGAAGAGTATCTTCAACGTTTTTAGGACTTTGACTTCACTTGGCACTCCAAAATGTTGTAATTTGAGAGAGCAATGTTATCAGAACTTTATTGATAGTTGGGAAGAGAGGTGTGTCTAAATGAGGCGGATTTGAACTCTATTTATAGACTTTGAGAGACCTGAAGTACGCCGCACTTGGACTGAGGTCTGCGGGCTTCACAAGCGACACCGGCGATCTAAGACTTTAACACCGGCGGGCTTCAATAGATTTCTTGGCGCCAAAAGGTCATTAATTCAATGGCTGGCGCACTTTTATTATGAGATCGACGTACTTTATTTGATTGGCTTAGATTAGCATATGACTTCAAACGCCCCCGTAACCGGCGTACATTGATTCTAAGAGTGACGCTCTTTGACTTTCATAGGCGACATGTTGCTTTAGCATAGACTTGACTTAGATTTGTACACTTTATCTTGATTCTTGAAGTTCTTTGTCGATTGGACCTGAAATGTATTCTTAAGCAATTAAGTATCGAAAGTCCACATAAATCATTAATAAACTAACAAATAACGCCATATAAAATATGTATAATTCGAGCATCATCAACCATACAACAAGCTTTCACACTTGCCTTCACAAAAATGTCGAAGGGTTACACAGGTGTACACTAAACACAACATGCAAGCGAAAATAAGAAACGAGATTACGAAATGAAATGGAGTAAATGAGGAAATGAAAATACGGCGTTATTTTCATTAAAGGGTTAAAATGTTCTTATCCGAAGCTTACTATTTATCCGGGATAAATATTAATTAAGGGGTAACTAATAAAAAAGACAAAATTAATATCTCTTAGGATATTAATTTCGGTCGAACAACCCTAAGGAGGAAAAGGGAGACAAACTCGAATACTTGTTGTACACGTATTCTTGAATGCTCCTAAGAGGCCTATATATACAAAGTCATTCTCATAACACACCAACTAAACCCTAAAACCCCTATCCAACCGATCGGTCAACCAAAGGGATTCTAAACCCTGTGTCAACTTTAATTTGACCCAAGGTCGAAACCTAAATCGACCCTAGTCGATTTAGTGTTTATCCCAGTTTTCTATCTCGCTTAACTTGCATGGGTTTGAGCCCTAGTTCTACATATACAGTATCAGTGGATACCTGACGCAACCCAAATAGTGGTTTTTTTCTCCCGAAAACCTTTATCTGGTCGATCTACAAAGAAGAAGGTAGATCCGCGCATCAGACTAATTTAGCAGCTTACATAACTGCAGGAAACAAGTAAGTATGTTGTAAACACCCTTTATACGTGTTTAAGGTTAGGTTATATCACTAATTAGGAAAGATCTTGCTAAATAGGGTTTTCTTAGTTGCATGGCCACTTATGTGTTTTATTTCGTTGTGCATTTTTGTTTGCAATGAGGGAACCACTAGAACACTACAGTGGTATCAGAGCCACCCTAATTAGGGTTCATAGTAATTGCTATTATTTTCATAAGAAAACTTTAATTTTGGTTGTGCATGGTTTGTGTCAATTGTGTTTATTAGGGTTTTTGCTATTTTGACACCTTGCTTTAATTTTCTTGAATCTTCATATTCTTGCATAACAAGAAACCGTAGTCTAAATACACACGGGCTTAACAACTCTTGAGGGTTTCGACAATTAATGAGGTTAGGGTTTATCATTAATCGAAATATACAAGGATTTTATCTTTAAGGGTGTGGTTAAAAACCCTAGGTCAAAATTATGGAATTAGGGTTTGTTTGATCAAGATGCATAGGATAGACTAATTAGGATTTTCTAAACCCTAATGAAATCAATTCTATTGGGATTCTAGGTATCCGAGATTAAACATGATGAAACCCTAATTTGGTTGTCATGGCAAAAACTAGGGTTACTTGTTTTTCTTGTAAAAAAGGGTAATAAATACCAGTCTTGTTAATACAAATAATGTCAAAAACGTTATTTGCATTATTCGAACTTTATACGTTTTGATAATCACAAAATATAAAAATACGATACGTAAAACTACATTTGATAAGTTTTTAACCGAGAAAAATCATTTCGACAACGTATCGACTACAAAATCACTTCAGGTATGAACAAACACGATACCAACCTTAGTAAAGTAATCAAAGATTTTATTTTCTCAAAATACTTCACATTTTTATGTGACAAAACATTTTTACAAAAGTATTTTTGTAATTAAAAAGAAAATGTTTTATTAAGAAAATAATTTTGAATTTCAAATCTCCCAACTGCTAGTTTTCCAGCCTAAAATCAGATAAATATTTCACTAGATAAACTTTCACCACATAAGAAAAAAAATAGGAGCGTTTTTCGGGACGGTCCTGTAAATAGGTTGACGGTCCCTTATATATATAAGACCGTCTGCCTTTAAGGGACCGTCACTCCACTCCTCCTGATAGCTATAAATACTGCACTGTTTTCTTAGAAAAACAAACCCTCTTAGCACAAAACTTTCTGTTCTTTCTTCCTCCCTTCTTTGATCATTATAACATGTCGGTATGTGTTTATAGTGACCCCGTCATCCTCTATATCAAAGTGCAAGAGAAGAACGCTCGTATTTGTCTAGAAACGAAGTGTTAGAGTCATCACACACAAACGTAACTAGTGTTACGATTCTCTTCTTCCCCCAAACTCTCTAAGTTGTAATAAATGTGAATTAGTGTATCCGACTTGTGTGAGTCGTGATTAGGTGTTTTAGGACAAATCCATACAAAGTGTTAGTCCATGAAGTGTTATATCTAGATTAGGACCTTGTGTGAGTCGTTGTGTCGGCTTGTGTGAAGACTTGGACTTAGGTGTGAGTCCAAGAAATGAAGATTTGGACCTAGTAAAGGTTCGTGAAGATTTGGATCAGATGAAGATTCAAGTGGATGGGGTGATCGTCTATGTGAAGATTTGGACGGGGTGATCGTCCTTGTGATTTGTGAAGGCTTAGATTGCGTGAATCCAAGTGAACGAGAGTGCTTGTTCATGCAGCTACGTGAACTTGGTGTAGATTGGTCCGAGCTAGGATTAGGACTCGACATTCTGCTTAGTGTCGTAAAACTTGGTGTAAGCTTTGTGTGCGGTTTGCTCCGCAAGAAGGGAGTGTGTTGACATAGTGATTGTGAACTCTTGAGTGTGGTAATCGGGGAGTGGAGTAGGGGCGAAGAGTGAGCTTCGTGCCGAACCACTATAAATCTCGGCATCTCCGTGTGGTTGCGTTCTTTCCTTATCTCTTACTCTTACTTTACTTACTTTACATATTAATAGTGTGTTTAGAGATCTCACATAACTATTAAATCTAACGGCTTTGCAAAAAGAACTTTAAACAATAAAAATGGTTTAAAACGTAATTCTAAATGGTAAAACTATTAACCCCCCCTTTTAGTTTATACAGGTCTAATTCCCTTAGAATAGACCAAAGGCAAGTCAAGTAAATTCTAAAATTCACACACGACCACACACACACTAGTCACCTCGTGAGTGTTATCCTAACTTGTGACTCCGGTCACACCTTTGGATTCTTACCGAACGTGGAAAACTAAACGAGTGACTATCCTTACCCTCAATACATACCATACACAAACAATATGTAATTTTAATTTGATTGATTTCATATTGCAATAAAGATCTATAATTCTATGGCGAATTCTTAATGACTAATAATTCCGCACATTTGGCAAATATTATTTGTCAAAAATTTTAATCATACGTGTGTATCATGTTGTGCTATGCATGTCAAATTCCTTCAATGATTAGGTGAACACATTCTCTCTCTTCTGATTTCCATCTTATTTAATTTACTTGTTATTTACTTATTTGTTTTGTTTCAATATTTTCTCAAATACTGATCACGTGGATCTAAAACATAGACCCCCCAATTATCTGTTTTCATAATTTGCTTTTAAAGATACGATTTGTTTCGCTCCTGCGAACGACCATATCTAACCAAGTCTATACTATACGCGATCAGGTACACTGCCCGAGAATGTTAGTATTTCTTGAAAAGATAAAGACATAAATTTAAGACTATAATTCACACATAAAAAACAAACATGTTTATTAGTTCAATTCACACATCGTAAAATAAACCACACATCATCGTATGAAAAAAGTTCATCCATTCAATGAGAAAGTGATCTACTGCTAACTAACACAACAAATTAAACTTCTTGTTTAAATCGCGTTTTCCATCCAGATAACCATCAAGCACCAATTGCGATCACAAGTAGAACCCGTGTTTTATCTAGGAGGTGGAAACATCATAGAGCTATAAAACTCAAAACCGACATTATATTAAATGGTTTAGAGTTAAATCTAAGTAGGCCTGATGTCGTATTCAGGTCAACCTTTTAAACTTGTTTAATAACCGACTTGCATGTTGTATATACGTATTGCATCTAATAGATCATTTCACTAATCTATTTAAAGCTTAAAATATCAAACCAACTCGCTTCTAATCCATTAAAATACATGTGTTACCTCATAGAGTAAAACCTCTATAAATTAATACTTGATAAATTAATAACCTCGATAAAATTAATAATTCGTCCAGTCTCAACTTGGGAACGGTACAAATTTGGATCCCAATCGATAAAATAATAAGATAATAATTTTTTTGAAATTCTAATGTATATATATTGGTCCCGACGAAACTATAAATTAATAATTACTTTTATATATATATATATATATATATATATATATATATATATATATATATATATATATATATATATATATATATATATATATATATATATAAGGTTCTAGAGAAAAGTCCACTTTGGTAGAAAAGTGAGAAAAAAAACTTATAGGGTTTAATTTGAAACATCTCAAACTTCATGGGTATGTTTTAAAACATACCCCCACCCCACCCCGCCCCACCCCCACCCCCCGCACCCCCCCGAAAAAAAAAAAGTTTTCCCGAAAAAAAAAAAAAAAAAAAAAAAAAAATTGGGGACAATTTTTTTTTTTTTTTTTTTTGGGCCAAAAATTTTCCCGCCCAAAATTTATAACCCTGATGCACTTTTTTTTCTAGTGCATCTCAGTTATAAAAATTGGTGCATCATAGTTATAACTGATATGCACCAATTTTTATAACTGAGATGCACTAAAAAAAAGTGCATCAGGGTTATAAATTTTTGGCCAAAAAAAATTTTTTTTTCCCAAAATTTTTTTTTGGCGGGATTTTTTTTTTCGGGGGGGGGGGGGGGGGGGGGTAGGGTGCGAATTTACAAAATCTCCTTAAAGAATGAAGAAAAATACAATTAGGTCCCTGTAGTTTGATGTGAAAAAAAGGAGGAGAAGAAGGGGCTGATTTGTACACTTTTCTACCAAAGTGGACTTTTTTCATGAACCCACATATATATATATATATATATATATATATATATATATATATATATATATATATATATATATATATATATATATATATATATATATACACACACACATTATATATAACAGGAGGCATTTGAAGAATATGTCACCTCATTGTCCAGTCAATGCCCAGTAATTCATTATCAGCCATGTCATCACATTTGTGGCCATGTCAGCAATTTTATAATTAATTTCGTATTTTTATAATTAAATTCGTATTTAAATTATAAAATTCGTATTTAATTAAATTCAGATTAATTTTGATTAAAAATTTAATATGCAAGTTTCGAACCTAGGATCTTATGCTCTTTAGTAACCATTTTTACCACTGGAGCAACTTAATTTTTGAGTTAAATACTGCAAAGCCAAAACTATAATGTTTACCAAAAATTTTAAAACTAGAACTATCATAACATAAGAAACCCTAATCTCACGTAAAAAAACCCGCTCCATTCATACGTTTTCTCCTCCATCCACGTAAAAAAAACTCACTTCATTCGTAGTATAATTTTTCTGAAAACCCTAATTTCATCTTTTTCTCAGCTGTGCTAAAGAACATGGATGTCCCAAGTCATAAAGCTCATATTGGATCGGTGCATATGCTCTTCTTGGTTTTGCAATTCTCTTCAATATCCTCTTACTATGACAGTGCTTTTCAATGTGCAAATCAACCCACAGAATCTGTTCATTACTATCAGCTAATAAATACATATCATTCCTTCATATCTAGACTACTGTTATATCTCTTTCCGAATCAAGGTTCTCCATTCCTAAACTCGACTACATATGTAGCTTTTATATGTTGTTATTAAGATAACAGTCTTTCTTCGCTTCAAGAATTCCAACTGATCTGATTTTATTTTTCAATAGGTTCAGTTTGGTGGAAAAACTTGGGGATGATAAATATTTTTGGTTAGAAACGACACTTCAGTTATGTTTTCACCTCATTATATGCATGCTATCTTGTGTTCAAATTTAGAGACAATACCAATGTAGTACCAGATAATGCTCATTTGTTTAAAATAGCAAGCAAGTTGAATGGAGTTTCTATAGGTACAATGTTTATATATCGGAGTACGTATCCTTTGAATATAACCATAATCAAGCCAAAGAAAGGAAGGAAGGATAATATCATCTTTTCCTCAACCATCTCCTCTAATGATCGTGACTTTTATTGTGTCGTAGATTCAGAATTTGTTTTTAGCTATTCATAATTCGTTATTGATCTTCAATATTTGTTCAAATGTATTAGTTTTTGGCAACTGCAGGCTATGTACACCAGTACAATACGTTGGAATTCATCCGGTTGTTTTAAAGTCTTTGCATTCACCCCTCAAAAACAATGACTAGGTTTTTTAGTTTGTATCTGAGGTTTTCTTTTTGATTTTTGTAGGTGTTTCGATTGTTGAATTCGTAGGTTTTTCGATAAATATATATTTTTTAATTCGTGGTGTTTCTCTTATTTTGTGCTAATTAAATTCTGCCGTTGACAGGAACCGTTTGCTTTATGATAGTCAGGCTTTGAAACAAACCATCTATGGGTAAGATCATACCTTGGCTTTTAGGCTGCTTCAGTTCTATTTAGACACTAAGTAGCTTAATGATTCTTAAAACAATGACAATCAAAGTGTGGTTGATTGTATCAAACGGATTTCTTGGTGAGTTTTATTTAGTTTCAATGATTTGTGATTGGTTTATTTAAGTTTTCTGTTTAATCATGTTAACTATAGAATGACAATATATGAAGATCACCTAAAACATAACTATATCGTACATTTTCTATGTCAAGTATTTGTTTCTGAAAGCCTTAATTTAGTTAGGTAAAACATGTTATATTGATTTATGTTTTCCTCTAATCCCTAAAACACAATGAATGGTTTAATGAAATTACGCTACTCTTGCATTCATAATACATGGAGAGAGTGAACAAAACTCGCTTCACAATTTTGTTTATCTCATCCCAACCGTAAGCAGCCACAGTTCTCTATCATTAGCAAAACCCTAATCCAATTTTGTAATATTATTCGACATAATCAGGTTCGATGGTGTATATGGTCTTGGTAAGATTTATCTTATAGTTCTTCAATTAGTTTACAATTAAATGTTTATAATAATGTTAAGCGAAACCCTAAACCAATTTTGTAAACGGTTTCAATTATTAAATTAGTTTATTGTTGATATTGTGAATTGTTGTTGCCTCATCCATATGTTATTAATAAAAATTAAACCATTATGTCTTTAGTCACATCATATATGTTTGAAGTATACATAATGTAACCCAGGTGCATGGCCTCTTAAAGGTTTGATCTTTTTTCCTTGGTTTTTGACTTTGATTTAATCCTATAGCTAAATGATAGGTCTCAAATTGGTGTAGGTATAAGCCTGAAATTGGTGATATCAGATTTGACCATGTTCTCGAGGTAAGATTTTTTCATCTAATATTAAAGTCATATAATGGTTGTTATCCGCTTATGTATGCTGAGATTATTTTTGATAACTGTAGTAGTGGATAATCACTAAATCAGTAGCGAAAAGGCAATACTTTTTGGGCAAGTTGTCGGGATACCAGCATAGGAACATTGGGTTGGGAACATAAGAAATCTATCTATGTTGGGATACCAACAAGAAGGAGGTGTTCTTGAAGCTGCCTTGAAGACCTGTATTTTGACCATTGGTTAAGAAATATAATGTTGTGATTATATTGAAACTAACATTGTGTATAGATATTTATAATAAATAACAATTGATATGCATGCATACTTGAATTCTCAGTTCTGTTTTTCTTTTGAATCAGGATGAGGATGCTTTCTTTGTCGATTATGATGTATCACACATGAAACTCTCTGAATTGGGTTAAACTCTGTGAGACCCTTTGCCAATTATGCTGTATGATACTAACTCTCTGAATCAGGGCAGTTCAAAGGGCAACGATACTGCCCAAGTGGAAACGGTTTACATATTTCATTTTATTTTATATGATTGCAAATTGCACATGTGAAAGAAATGAAAATAACTGATTAGTGATTGATTTGGTATTTACCTATGACAGATCCATTCACAAGGGGTATAGATATTCAAGCGGTCAATGTTGTCATCAATTTTGATTTTCCGAGGAATGCTGAGACTTATTTGCACAGGGTAACGTCACATTTTCTTTTGAAGAATTTACATCTTCGTAGCAATGTTCTCAACTGAATTATGTATGTTGTGATTCTAGGTGGGTTGTTCTGGAAGGTTCGGACATCTGGGGTTACATGTGAATTTGGTAACCTATGGTTGATCAGGCGATTTGGCGATTTATTGCCAGTGATCCATGATATATACTTTGCAATGGTCAGTTATGGTAAGAAATTATTGCAAATGTGTGGTATATTGCTTTAAATCTTTAATGTGCCCATATGAACAAGTGGAATATAACCTGGAATTACGCACAGGTTACATTTGCTTATTCTTCAATCACAGATTCAAGAGGAACTTGAAAGTTCATTGAAATGACTGCAACCTGTTTTGACCCGTTACCTTAGTGATGTATAACTAACTATTTTGTAACACCTGATTGTCACTAACGATATTATACTTTGTTTCTCAAAGTGCAAGATCAAGTGGTTCCTGTATGGTTGTGATGGAGTGAAAGAGCAACGCAAAGAAAAATAGTATTGTAATGACTACAATGGAGATCAAAAGAGGCGAAAACTAGCATGGATATGAGGTCAAACGGGGGACGATGTAAACTCTGACACAAATTTCTTTTCTTAATCTAAAATAAGAAAATAAGCATTAGAATGGCACAAATAAAGTTGTTAATCTTATGTGGTTGTCAGGTTTGGTTATATATGCTGTGTGTGTTGTATTGTGGTATAATTATTTGCAAGCATTATTTAAACTTTGTTTTGAACAATACAATAACATGCATTTTAATGTGTGCTGTTGACTACAACCACTATTTTAATGTAATAAGTCAGTTTTGTGTACTCTAATTAATTATATTATTAGTGACTTATTAATAAGCTGTATCAGGAATGCAGTTTATTCAACTTGCCAGTTTATTAATCGCCCATCAAACGTGTCTTTAACACATTGGAAGCAGATGAATGGTGTTACCATCAGTAGCGAAATCGCCATAGATAAATCTATTCATAAAGCCATCAATGCCCGGTCATCAGTTCTAAAGGTACCCTAAAATTTCAATATTTTCCATCCCTGAATGGTTTTTAATTCGATAGTACCTTTACTTTTAAAAAAATATAGAACTCTTATTACTGAGCATTTAAGGAGGGTTATGTTTGAGGTGATGGGTCCTAATTTTAGGAATCATATCTTAAATTTCAAGAGTCGGTTCAGAGATTGCCATTCCCATTCTTGACTACAAACCAAACGCTACCTTAATAATTTAGAATTGAGACTTATCTTTGGTGTTATGATTGCAGAGATATGTGGCTGATGTTGGAAAATCATGGCAAGTGTCGATTGTATGTGGTGAATTCTTGTCTATTTTCCTGGTTGCTATGACTTTTAATGATTCAACATTTTTACTGGAATGCTATGGGTTACCGTATTTTTCTTTCGCTCTCATAATATCTATTATAGTGATCTACAACATGAATGGTAAGATTATATGTACTATTGTGCTAACTAAGTGATTCTAAAACTTTTTGAATCATCACATCAGTGTATTTTAATATATTCTGTTTTTGTAAAACTCAACCATTTTCATGCTATACATTGAAACTAAAACATGATACAACTAACTTTTTTACCTTAAAGCCGGTTAAAGAAATCTTATTTTTAAGCAACTAAGTACTTTTTTATAAGCAGAAAAAATTGTTAACCCAAACGCCCCCTATAGGACTATATGGTCCAAGAGTTAGTTTGGCATGAAGGGGCTACATGTGGAGTTTTTATACAAGGCGTAAAAGGGGTATCTGTTGTTTATGGCGATATTTATGGAATTAGCTGCAATCTGACCGTATTGTTTTTATTTGTCCTGCATTAGCCGTGTTACGTTATCTTTATATGAAACTAAGACAAACTGAACCAAGGTGTCTCTAAACATTAGAGTGGAAATATTGTACTCTGACCATAAAAACACAAACAATGTTAAGGGGGTGTTTGGATCAGCTAATTTTACGCCTTTATCGGCTTATTTAAATTGTACATAGTTGAAGTGTGTCATATATGATTGCTGCCTTAATTGAAACGTGTCATACAGATGTTCAGTTTATATGTATGACCTTTTTAATTCCATAGTTGTTTAAAGATTTTTGGATCATGATTTTGTTGTTCAAGGCTCAAACCAAGAAGACGGGATCATGTTATTGCCACCGGATTGTTGAACCTTGCTGAACTTGCTTATGTTGAGCAGGAAAGAACTCCAATAAATATTCATCTTTCGCTACATTGAGTGTGATCCTATACTCTCGGTAATCAACCTTCTCAATTGCCATCTTTTGCAATACTATACCATGCTCACGAGAACTAGGAAAATAGCAGATCATAATCGACTAAAATATACACATTGGACAAGTTTCGAGTGTTGCAACTTTCATCTTAGAGGCTGTCTGGACGTGCGTTTTACAACGGTTATGTGATCTTGAGAGTGATAAAATAATCAGCTCAATGACTTTTTAACCCATTGAATATGAAAAATAAAATCGTTGAAATAAAGCCTGTTTAACCTAAATCCTACTCTTATTACTGTGGTAAACTGAGAACCCGTTTCACCAATTGTACCCGTTAGGGATAAACCATAACCCAAGATAATCCACATCAAGTTAGAGTCTGGTTATACTCTTTCAATCACCGAAGGGGAGAATGTAGTTGACCAGGTAGCACCCATATACAACTCAATTATGAGAATGAGGGAGCGCATTTCCAATAATGAAATTAAAGAAGAATTGATGAGATGGGAAAGGATACTTGATTCAAGTCTTTCTGAAGTTCTAAGGTAAGATTAACCTATAACCATAACTTTTTTTTAATAAGGCAAAATTAATATAATGAAATAAGAAAATGAGATAAGTGTAGGACCAGAATATAAATGATCAAAATGGCAGCAAAACCTCATTGCTATTTGCCACCTCCCACCAGACCCACACAGCCAAACACCCCCGATATGCAGCAACAACGATAGCCAACACCATGGATAGACAACAGAAATCATGTAGCCTCATTAAACCGAACCACATATTATGAACAGGTGAACTAAAATATATACGTAAAATGGTATCCGTTTCATGTGATATAATTTCCATATTTATATCTTTTCTGAGATCTGGTTTAAATGCAGCGTTACTACGTGTTTGCTATTGTTACCAGGTTCAACATTCACTTGTGGACATGCGCCTTCAACAAAGAATGGTGTCAAACTCATAGTGTATGTCTCTCTCTTTGTGGCACGCACTCACGCGAACACATAAATAATCATGCTTATAAGTTATTATCAATTAGTTTGGCCATCAATACTCCAGGCATTTGTTATATCTTTTTTAATAATCCACATATTTATTTTAATACTCTAGATTTCGCCTGCTCATGATGATGTTTTGCAAGTCCTTGGTAGAATGGATAAAGGTGGCTTGATTATTGCTGATATGAGAAGAGTTACTGGTGCTAGCATACACATATTTCCTAGAGAACATGTTGCAAAATATGGTATGCTCAGTGATGAAGTTGTGCAGGCACCTCTTAGTTCTTTTTTTTATTCATTTTTTGGCTAAGAAAATACCATGTTTTTAGTTATTGTACTTCATTTATACAGGCGAGTCTTAAAAATATGGCTTTTTGTCACTGTCATTATGTAGCCAATAAACCCTTAAAAACCAGCCTATACTATGTTATGAATGCAGTGTATACCAGAATTCCATGACAGCTTCTACCAAGGTGCAAGCATTCCTTTAATGTTTTCATATGTGATATTTGAGACAACACGTGCAGATGTGTGTGCAGTGCCCATATATGAAACTGATCTTTCTCTTCATCCAAGAGCAGAATACTACAAAATTTATTCACGGAGAGTGATTTCTCATGCAGGCGATGCACTTTTCATTCCTAAAGGGTGGTAAGTTTTTAAATTTCATGAACTTCTCATTCCTGAATGTGTACCACCTAAAGAATTCTGGAATCTTTTACTTTTTATGCATTGAGCGTTCACCAAGTTGACAGAGAAACTTTAATTGTTGCTATAGTATCTTTGCCGGGCATCACAACTTCGTGTTTGCAGCCAACAAGGGTCGGATACCCTTTTATCCCGTTTCGTACTCGCAAATATGAGCCAAACAGTTTCTTGAGTCTTATATACAATCCTATAAACACTTCTTTCAGCGCGTTTTGTCCACCTTTTTTGATTGTTAAACTTTACTCTCAACCACATACTTGCTGTCAATTTGATATGCTAAGGTCATGCGTTGTGTATAACCTTTTGATTGTCATATATTCCTTTTCGGTATGTTAGATAAAGCAGGCTATGATGAACTGAATTCTGAGCCTTCTAATTATACCTTTCAGTTAAAATTGTTATCGTGTTGTCTGCTTGATTGAAGATACAAATAATCATTGGACTGTGATAGACCAAGATTGAGTGGACTGCGATAGACAAAGATATCTTGGCCAGGCATCACGACTTCGTGTTTGAAGCCATCACGTGTCAGATACCCTTTTATCCCGTCATGTACTCGCAAATCTGTGCTGAACAGTTTCTTTAGGCTTTATATACAATCCTATAAACACTTCTTGCAGCGCAATTTGCTTATGGATATGCTTGGCTTCCCTTTTAAATATCTTAATAGATTGATTCACGCTTTGCAGAGCTTTTAGATAATTGGCCTTAGTTTGTTTTTATATCTTAATGGATTTGTTCAGTGGGTCTTCCCTTATTTCAAATTATGTATTTTTATATATTGTAGGCTGCAGTGAAGTTTTATCAGCTAGCAATATAAGTGCCATTGTAGACGCGTCGAGATTGAATCCAAGCATAAAGTCGGCATACATAAACTGCTAATATAATGTATGTTTGTGTACTTGTGTATCTGTATAGTTAAGCACTTCACATTCTGCTTCACTAAACCATAGTGTTTATTGACAGTTCACTAATGGAAATCTACGCTTACTGTTCCTCATCAGTGACGGCTATGTATTTGTAACTGAAATATATGTAAAGCAAACTTTTGAAACAAATAATGCCTCATATGAATTATGGGGATTAGCCGATCTTTAAAAGATCATGTTTGCCATTCATTGTTAGTTAATTGTGGGTATATATGTATACTATGACGCGATAAACTCTTTTCGTTAATTAGTATGTTGGCTGTAATAATTATCATATCTGTATCTTTGTTTTTGACATTCAGTACTGTATATTGGTTTAAGCATAGCTTGAAAAATCGGAATGGATTTAAAACATCGGCGTGTAGCGGTTGATGTTGTCAACTTTGAATGATAAGAAAATACTGGGAGAAAGTAAGAATGTGTCCGATGACTAAGATTAAACTTTGAAGTAAATTTATGTAAATCTACTTCAAAGTTTAATAACTCAAATGAACGTTAAGATTTTATAACAATTAAAATATACAAAGTTAATTAATGTTAACACCATTCTTTACCTAAAGAAAAATACGTTAAAGATATTTACAAGTAATGCCTGCCGATCGGCCGTTAAAGTAAAATATGCGAACCCCGACCTTAAAAATGAATTTCCGTTAAATAACACCATCAAAAGAATAATCATAAGTCATGCCCGCCCATCGGGCGGGCTTCGAAATCTAGTATATATATATATATACATATATATATATATATATATATATATATATATATATATATATATATATATATATATATATATATATATATATATATATATATATATATATATATATATATATATATATATATATATATATATATATATATATACATATATATATATATATATATATATATATATATATGAATTTTGAATATACACATGCACGCCCTAGAACATATGTGCACAAAACATATGTGTTTGAAGTTTCTCATCAGATCCTTTCGAACATGAGTGCACGTCTTCCAAGAACATACATGCACGCCTTCCAAGAACATATATGTACTTCCAGTTTGTCATCAAATTCGTTAAAACATATGTGCAAACCTTCGAAGAATATATTGTCACGCCTAGAAAAAATAATAGTCAAAATTAGATACTTTTAAATAAAAATCAAGATAACATAACACACATGCAGAAGCTTAAACAAGAAAATACAAATAAATAGAAGACCAATTTTTTTATGTATGCAAACTTATATAATCCAAACACAAAACATAAATGTTCTATACGTAAACATATAATCCAAACACAAAACATATATGTTTTATAAGCAAACATATATGTTTTATACGTAAACATATATGTATCTTTTCAAAACCCATTCAAGAATATAAATCTAGCTTCTGATTTATTTCAAAATTTACTAAAAACATATATGTTTTATACAAGCATGGCCTAAAATGTTTGAATCGGATTAGATAATTAAATACATATGTCGACACCTACAAACAAAAACATGAACCCACATATGAATTACGTAGTTTAAGAACAATAAAAATCAATACTAATAAAATAAGTTGCTATTATATAGACATAATTTAATTAAAATCTGTAACAAAAAATATCTACAACCACAAAACAATTATTTTCATGATGAATAAAAAATCTATATTTGAATTAAAAACATTCGACATATACATGATTGGTGACAGTAAGCAATGAAGCGTGATTTTTCTATTATTTTATCTAGTATATTAATGCCAAAATGAGTCATGGTGATTGTGAAAAAACAATTTACCTTCTGATTTATATACGAAACTCGAACATTAGATCAATTGTTGATAAACAAGCGATTGCAGGTACGATAAAAAGATGGGTCATAGTGGTTGTTCGTGATTTATTTTGGTGACAACTGATAAGAAGAGATATGGTGGCTATGAATAATGAGGGTTAGAGAGCGTGGTTAGGGTTTTGAGAGAAACTTATCCTAAATTTTTGGATCTAATTAGTTAAAGTTACAGATTTACTTTTCCAATGAATTATAGTGTATTGAAAACATTAATTTGATATGACTGTAATACCCTACAGTCATTTACAAAGTTTTCTTAATCTTTCCTTTAATGACACTAATGACACATATCATCTCATCCATTGATTAAACAATCTAACGGCTCAAAGGGAGTTCTCGCAATTCCCGCACTTAACAGGATTCTAAAAATAAAGTTACACTATATATATATATATATATATATATATATATATATATATATATATATATATATATATATATATATATATATATATAAAGGTCATATGTAATTGGAACTTGTACAAATTCAATTAATGTCATACGTAATTGGAAGTTGTCCAACGAAACTAAGTTGTTACTTATTCAAAAACAATGAACATAACAAATTCAATTAATTTTTGAATGTGAATTCATAAAATGTTAATTGGAACTTGTTTTTCTAATTTACTTTTCATCTCTAACTAGTATACATTGTAATTAGTATATTGGACTTGAAAATGTAAAAGCAATACGTAAAATCTCTTTAAATTAATAAATTATTAATTTATCGATATAATAATATCTCGCTAAATTAATAAATATCTCGGTTCCAACATCATTAATTTATAGAGGTTTTACTGTAATTGTTATCAACTACAAGTCTAACCTTATCAGTTAAAAAGCTGTATCGATATTAGGTTACACCGACTCGCTAACAAAACCCCACCTGATGAGTCACCACATGCTGGTTATCGTTCACAAGTCTAACATAATTACTTATTAAGGTTATATTTAAAACCAACCTCTACATCTAAATAACCATTAACTGCCACTTGTGAAGTTGTGATCACAAGTAAAACTCGTGTTACATCTATAATGTGGCAACAACATGAAGCGATATACAACTCAAAACAAATATTATATTAAACGGGTCAGAGTCGAGTCTAAGTATGTTATGAGTCATGTTCGTGTCAACCTTCCTAACTTGTTTAATAAACACTTTACAGGTTGTATAGACTGTTTTATAGCAAGAGCAGCTTGAGCTACAACTGCTTAAACAACAATTATATAGTATATACTACGTTTAATAGACCGATCCACTAATCCATTCACGTTTAAAATTACTCTAAAGTACATTTATGAATGTTGCTTCGTGCCACTCCTTTTTCTCCTAGTGGCACACCCACCAAGCAATGGCTGCTGTACTGTACGCATAAACTATGGCTGCGGGATTGCTAGGGGCAATCTTTTTTTTTTTTTTTTTTTTTTTTTTTTTGGTAAGGGCCTTATGAACAGTAGAATGTACAGTACAAACGGTTGTTAGTTAACGGCCGTTATCTACTAACAGTCGTTATTTTTTAATATTTAAATAACAACAAAAAACGACAACAGTCTCCGAGGTTTAACTTTCATTGCAAAATAGGTCCCTTACGGTCTAACAATGTCACAGAATTTACATAATTGGTCATTCATGTTACATGTCCGTTACACAGTTAGTCCTACTAACGGCCGTTACTTAACTTTGCAACGAAACGCCAACATAAGTACATCTTCCGTGACAAAACTAACAATAAATTTAAAAAAAATGGTCCTTTGGGTTATTAATCCGTTACACAGTAACGCCCTTGCGCTTAGCGGTAGCTCACAACGGAAATCAATAATTTTGTATTCAAACATCCCGAGGAGAAGCGCGGGGCTTCGCACCTCATAATATACAATATTGATGAACTGACTTACTAATTTACCAAAATAATAGTTAGTTATCGTTTACAAGTCTACCCAAATTATTTAAACAGCTATATTAACATTATCTTACATCAACTCACCAATAAAACCTGGCTCAATAAGTTACCACTTGCTACCTATCGTTACAAGTCTAACCTAATTACTTAAAACATCTGTATCAACATTATGTTACATTAACTCACCAAAAAAACCCGGCCCAATAAGTTACCCATTGCTACATATCATTACAAATCTAACCTAATTACTTAAAACAGCCGTATCAACATTATATTGTCACCAACAAAACCCGGCCCAATAAGTTACCACTTGCTACCTATCATTACGAGTCTAACCTAATTACTTAAACAACCATATCAACATTAAGCCACACCGCCTCGTTTACAAAACCCAACCAGAATTACCACCCCTAACTTATATAAATCTACAAAATGTCAAGAAATGAAAATCTAATCTAAATAGCCTTCTACTAGTTTTGACCAAACGTTTACTGTGTGGTGACTAAGCCGTTACACAAACTCCAAAGTACAACAAACTCAAACTTCCTGTTACCCAATCCACTTTAAACCCCTCCCGCCGTTAAAACTTTTCACCGTCCTTAAGCTCCGGTACACTGTTACTCTACTCAAATCTTTTAAGTTTTGTATTAATTCAATTACAGATTGAATAGTTAAGTTTTCACGATCGATCTGTATGCTTATCGGACACAACGACGGTCACGGTAACCGAAGGCTAGGGTTACTTCTTGAGGTTTGAATTGCATATAAGACTGTGATTTTAAATAATTTAGAAAATAAGATATTCATTTTCAGATCTGAATTCTTGTTAATTACTACAGTATCATTTTTAAATGTATGACACGTGTGTATTCATCTTTTTTTTTTTTTTTTTTTTTTTTTTTTTTTTTTATTCAGTTACATTATCATAATTAGGCTAATATTTGATGCAGGAAAAAAATTGGAGTATATATCGAATTAATCCATGCCTGGCATGAAGAAGGTGAAATGTTGATGTTTTTTTTTGTATTATTATAAGCGTTGAAGTGGTTATTAGTATAGCTGTTTTGATACGTTTGTTTTTGTTTAATTTGGTTGATGAAGACGGAACGTGGTGATATTGGGGAAGTGTTTGAAAGATTGACCAACAAGATTGGAGAACCGGTTGAGTTTGAACTTCCTGATTGGTTAAATAAATGGAGACCAGATTATAAATACATTAAGCGCAGTATCCTTTTTTTTTTATAAGTTTCGAGAGTATTATCGATGTTGTCAGTTTGGTTTTTTAAGTTGTGTGCTTGTATTTGTTTTGTTTGAGATTAACTTATGTGTAAGATATATATCTAACGAAGAAGGTAAAGAGACGAGTTCGAGTGGAGGACGATGGAATATTCTGCTCCTGCAGCTCGACACCTGGCTCTTCTGGCGTTTGTGGTAGAGATTGCCATTGTGGGTAAGAACTAACGACTACTTGGATAGAATTTGGTCTTGTTTAGCTATGCACTGTTAGGACTCATGAATGTGATTTCCTTAATTTATACCCCGTATGCTGTTATTTTATTACGGAACTAGCATATGTGATTCTGTATGACAAATCAGTCTAGAAAGTACTAGCATGTGTGATCCTTACGTCAAATGGTCCACTAAATGGAACTGATTCTGTATATTCAAGGATGATTGACTAAGCTCTTTGTGGCAGCATGCACTAGAATAAGCATACTCCCCTGAAGATTGACGACATGTTTATTTTCTTGATTTAAGCATAATCTTGGTTACTATACCCTGAACTCCTGAAGGCCTGTAGTTGATTTCACTTCACTCACATACCATAGTTTCTTAATTTCATGTACCTCTAAGTTACTACGAACAAGTAGGATAAGAGATTCTAGTTCTAAATATCTGCTTACTTGTTACTTGTGATTCAAGCATAAAATTGTCTAGTATACCCTGTAGTTCCTTCCCCTTTAATTGCATTCTATAATTTCTAGTTTTCCTGTATGTATAAGTTATAATAAACAAGTAGGATCTGAGACTTTTTTCCCAAAATGTATGATTATTTAGTTAAGCATAATCTTGCTTACTATACCTTGTAGTTCCTTTCTCTTTACTTACATTCCGTAAATCTCTAATGTTTCTGTACCTCCCAGATTTTATAAAAAAGTAGGAACTGAGATTTTAGTCCCAAATATATGCTTCCCCCTTCCCATGAATATTGCAACAACTGACCTTAAACGCATATTTGTACAAGTCATTGACTGCAAGTCAATTGAATGATATACTCTTTCATCATAATGACAGTGTCTAACAAGCATAGTGATACGTGTATACCAAGTTATTACCACAAAGAATTTTGTAATGATGATCTGAGATCACTAGGTAATTCTGCAAATAGTATTGAAGGTAAATGTTTTCAATTTTTGTTGGATAGAAATTGTTAAGTAATAGTGTAGTACTCTTTTGATCCATACTATCCCCTAGTTGTATCATCTTAGAAAATAGGACGAGCTCCTAAATCTTGCAAGTGACTAAGTGAGAGAGCTAAAAGATGCACTTGCATGGTTTTGCGGCAGCCATTGAGCTCTCCTGAAATGAAGTAGTTTGTATTCCATAGTGGAGGCCCTGCGTAACTTTTTGTTCACGTTTTCTTGAGGTAGTAATGCGGCTCTCTATTGTGTATATGCTGCATCAATTAGATGTTGAAAGTACCTTCTGTGTGCGAATGAACATGATACTTGAGTAAGAACTAAAGTACAGGATTTTGAATTAGGTACAGATGCGTGCCCCCACCATCAGCCATTTGTGTGCTGATAAGATAATTTCATGTTGCAGGATGCTGCAGTCAAGCTGCTCGTCTAACTGTAAATGTGATAGTTCATGCCTCAACAAACCATTCCACCAACGGCCTGTGAAGAAAATGAATGTAGTCCAGGTACTTTTTCATCCTTGTTTTTTCTCATACATGAAAACTGTTTTAAGTACCCGTGTAGTTTATTAGAGTTGGAGGTTATGTAGTGGTACTTGCTAGTATATGATCGATGCATAATCTATTTACTTTTTTCATAACTCCGGTATGAAGCTTCACAGAGTTGGTCATATAGTATCAGTGATAGGTGATAAAACCTTGACCGAGTTGGCTCAACATGCACCTAAAGACACCTTGTTTCGAACTTCGTAGTACCTTTGTGAGAATAAACAGTATACGTGTCATATTATTTTTGATTTAGGCTTTGAATAATGATGTCTATAGTACTTATTTCTGTCTCTCTGCCTATCTATTACTTCATCTACATAGCTATTTATATCAAATGATCAGATAAGAAATGCATGCGTATAATTGTATCAGTGGTTTCTGGGTGCTTGGATTCCAAATGATCCACAGAATCAATTTATGGGAGTGCACAAAAAATGTTGCCATTATGTTGCAAAGTGCGCATTGATACCAGGATTTAGAACCTTGAACTAGTTTGGGAGTAGCTAGGTATTTATTAATCCCTTGCACTATATGCCCATGGAAGATGACCCCACTATGCTCAAAATGACATTAAACCACTCAGGCTAAATGCAGCCGTCCAGTGCTATTAATGATACTGATATGATCACTTGATAGCCTAGTCTCAGTTATTTCCCACTTTAGCAAGTGCCACACAATCTCGCGAATGCCAAGCTACTGCCTGTGGTAGTGATGAATGTAATAAGGTTATAATAGTTGCGCACATGGTCATGGTTTTAGATCCGCAGAAGACACTTGTGAAATACAAATCTACACTGTTGATTCTGCTGTCAATTATGAACAGCCACCTGCTGCACCTGCAGTTGATGACATTGTCTATTATGGGCAAAGGATGCCTTCTCCATCTCAGTTTCTAATATCAGATACCATTATTTTTGTTTTTTGTATAAATTGTGATGGCATGGTTGTTATTGATATATTATAATTTGCTTTTTTAGACTGAAAAATGTGGCTCAGGGGTTGTCGCTGAAGAGGACATCATGCGTGGGGAGTTTGTAATTGAATATGTGGGAGAAGGTAACACCTTTAGACTTTAGTTTAGGAGTATGCTTCTCTCTGAAGTAAGTATGATATCTGAATTTCTGTTTTTACCCTTACTGTAGTTATTGATGACAAAACGTGCGAGGAAAGGCTTTGGAGAATGAAACGTCAGGGAGAAACAAACTTCTACTTGTGCGAGATCAACAGGGACATGGTGATTGATGCCACATACAAAGGAAACAAATCAAGATACATAAATCATAGTTGCTCTCCAAATACTGAGATGCAGAAATGGTTTGTCCCTATCTTTCTACCTGACGTTCATGGTCTTAAGTCATAACAATCATTGTTGGCTAATATAAACTATATCTTCAGGAGGATCGACGGTGAAACAAGAATCGGCATATTTGCAACTCGGAATATAAAGATGGGGGAACACCTGACCTATGATTACCAGTATGAGGACATTACTTGGCTTTCTTGACATTATCTTTTTCATATCTATGTGGAGTCCTAATGTGGCAATGTGGCATTATGTTCAGTACCATGAATACCTGCATGTACTTTGGGAAATGAATAGATGAAAAAATGGGTGGGTCTGACAGTTTTGGTAAAGGGTTTAAATGTGATTGGGTCAATTTAGGCAATATGTGTATATAGCTTGGGATGGACCCAGAAAACGTTTTGACTTGGATAGTATGCATAGTTGATGTGTCAAATAGGATTGGAATTTCTTGTATAATATTCTTTTTTTCATCAAAATGGTTTAGGAGGTCACTTTGAGCGACTTTTGACTCATTTGACACGATACTTTTTTAGCTGACTCTTCATATCCATTTGATTCGTTAGAGATATAACTGAACCTGCATCGACCCATTAATAAGCAAGTGGGTCAAATTTGCCACCTTTAGTGAAATGCCATGCCAGGTTAAACAGTTAGCTCTGTGCTGCTAAAGTATATTGTATTTTTATCAAGGACAATTGTTTCATGTGTGATGATGTAGACAATTCATAATATTCTTGGCCTCGTTACATCTTTTTGCTTGTATCTAACATATTTAGCAGGTTTGTGCAGTTTGGCGCAGACCAAGACTGTCATTGTGGTGCTGCAGGCTGTAGACGGAAACTGGGAGTGAAGCCCAACAACAACAAGGCAAAACTCTCTTCCTCAGATGCTGCACTAAAGCTAGTTGCATGTCAGGTGGCTATAAATTCTCCAAAAGTAAAAGCAGTTGTTTCTGGGAAAGATGTATGTATGGTTTTTCTTATGATGATGGACTATGTGTTATGGTGGTAATTTGTAGTCATAATGCTAGTGGTTTTTTCAATACCATATAGAATTGATAGTTTATAAAGTTATGGTCTACTGAATTATCATCATGCTTTGTTCAATTATAAATGTAAACTAATCTCAGCTAATAATTGTTGTATAGGCTGACAAGAATGGTGTTCGACAAGCAGGTACAAAGTCTATACTTTGTAAATTTATATTTGATATTTAGTTTGATTTGTAAGAGTGGAGAGGTTCTCACATTGCAACTTCATTTACTATTTTACTGTTGATAGGATGTTCAAGGCATGTCATTGATCGGACAAGAATACCTCATAATTGCAATGGGCAAGTTCTCATAATAATACGGCCTGAATCAACAAGGTAGAATTTCATATTATCTGAAATACGTGTTTTGAAATCCCAAGATCACTAACCACAGGTTCAATATGGAAATAGGTTAATATGGTATTTTATTTTATTGATACTATTTTAGATGGGTAAATTATAGGAATTCGCTAAAAATATATGAGGTCAAATGGGTTGAACAGTCAAATAGGTCAAAAGTCGCCTAGCTTATATTAAATCTGTACTATAATGTAGTATTTTGTAATCATATATAATGCACCACTTATTTTGAAACTGCAAAAAGATTTTGGAAGGTAAACCGACCCACATAAGCTTGCACCTAAGACTTCCCGTTTTGACCAGAACACATTTTGCCACCTCTATCAACAATTATTGCATAATTAGTTAATTACAGAAAAATCCACTCATATCTTTTTGTAATGTGTTGGTTGCTAAATAGTTATGTATTGATGCTTTTTAGATTGTTTGGCATCATCAAGCGGTTTAATGTCGACACAAAAAAACACTTGGTAAGTTTAACTTCTTGTTGGTTTTTGCAGCTAGTTTGTAGCTTGTTTTGTCATTAACAAAGTCCATTTTGTTTTCACACAGATCATGTTCGAAGACGGTGTCACTGAGCTTCTTGATTTGACACAAGTTCAATGGGAGTTTTGTAACCTGTAGCTTTGAGGTAAGATGATAAATCTCTTTACTATAGGTCGGAATTTCGAGTAATTTTTCTATAACGGGTTAAGTTTGGTTGTGTATGTATGCCTAATTAGTCAAATTGGTAAAATAAAATTTTCTGTTGAAAAAAGATAGTTGGTCTAACTGTTTGAAAGTCTGGCGTGGTACCTGCTAAATCGTCTTAGTCAACATATCGGATTATTGTTGTAATATTAAAGTTGTTGTCATGTGTAAGGCATTAGTTATTTACAAAATGGTCAGAATCTGTTCCAACAAATTATCGCTTTGACCCCAATCTCTCACACCATCCTTCTGTTCCCACCAATTTTCCCATCTCTATCACAAAAATGTTTTTTCCCTAAATTTTATCCTCATTTCTGTCTGATGCATTGATTGCAGATAGTAAAACGAAACGGCTCTTTCTATCCCTCGTGTGAGCAAATGTAACAACTATCATTCTTTTGATCTGACTCATAAGTGACTAAACGGTCGAACCAGGAGTGAGGTTTGCTGTATTCTGCATATCTTGTTCATGGGTCGTGATTTCTTTTATAGATCTGTTGCTGAATGCAAAATCCTGGGATCCATCCTCCAATGAGTTGTATGTTGTTTGGAAGTAATTTTCTGCAAATTCGATTTGATTCTTTGTAAATCTGCTAGATTTTGTGAACAATAATCTGTTTACTCCTTTATTTGTCTTTAGTACTTTGGAATATAGTTTTAATGAAAGTTTTGTAGTTTACAAATATCTCAAATATTACTAATAATAATATACTGTAGTAGAAAAACCTTCTCTGTCGACGTGTGATATAAAGTTGGATGAACGTCTTGTACACTGTATTTGAAGGGTTTTGTATGCTGATTTTTGGCCGTGCCTCTTAAACTCCAGACTAAGAGAAGACCGTGTAAGAACTAGTTTTGTTTAGCTTCTATATACAGACTAATTTCAAGTAGTTCTCTGTAAGAACTGAATGGGAATTGTTGCGAGTACTTTAGTGGGGTTGCTATTGCTACTGGAAACATCTTAGTTTGTAACCCAGTCTATTGCATCAATATTGCAGTGATTGTCAAATCTTCTGTATGTAAACACCTTTCACATTTATTGCATCCTTGGTTTTATGTTTCCGACATTTTAAGTTGGTTGATTTGGATCATGTTTATCGTTGGAAGAAACAGTTTAAATGGGGGGAAAAGGTTCGAGTTGTTTAAATTGTATGACTCTTTGGGTGAATCCTGTGGGTTTTCAAGTCCTTGCCACAAAGTTAACATTTGGTCCCTGGTCTAAATCTTGAGATTAGCGGTAATAAACAACTATGTTATTCACTTATTGGAATTTTTTTCTGCAAAAGCAAGAAAATATATTGATAAATAAACATTGAAGTTACACTTGGTTTACCGTAAGCCTTGACTTGATTGATTAGCACCTTGAACCTTCTGAAATTAACCATTGGACGCGAAATAAGTTGCATTAGCTTTGCTGGAAGTTCAATTTTCGAGGTTGCTTGCTACTAATAAGCATGGAATTAGATAGAAGACTTTGGCCCAATATCAAAACCATGATTCTGAAAACGAAAAAAATAGTTGAGCCAATGTTTTTTAGTCTAACTTAAATTGTAGTTACTTTTTGTTCTTATATTCTACAATTGAAAGAGTTACTTAGGATTAATAAATCCATCGTAGAGTTTAGATTGATTTCATATCGAATTAACTTGACTTAAGAACAACTATGAAGAAATCCGCCTTGACATAAATCGCTTTTATCCATTACCTAATCATATTCCATCTCTACCCGCTTTGCAAGTCATTAAATTATGCTATATAATCAAGCTGTCGGCCATTTTCATTAATGTTGGTTAATATTTGTTAACAAGTTCCCAGATTAGGGTTAAGATAATCAATAAGGTACCGGATATTCACTTGAAATCGTGGTATCACTTTCCAATAGAAACTATTCGACCTTATGCCTGGGTTACACGAATATCTCTATGGGATAAGACCAAGTGATGTTCTTGTTTTAGGTACAAATCAAGAACAGAATTGTATTCAAGTGTTTAGGGTTTGTGTTGATCGTATCCATGCAGAATGTTATGACCTCGATTTATAATAGAGAATACTCAAACCCTAGCCCATAGAATTATGTATAATTAACGGCCCATTAATTATAACATAATACTTTCCATAATAGTAGGAATCAGTGGTTATCAGTGGAACAAATAACACTAGCAGTGGTAATGTTAACACATCAGTGGAAACTAGCAGCAGAATCTACTGTCAGTAGAATCACACTATCAGCAGAAACAGATTCATGCTATCAGCAGAATCAATACATAACCACTATTGAGTCAGGGAATTCAGTAACCAAATGGGTGTACACTCCGTACCTCCAAACCCATTACCAGGTGTGAACTAATCCCTCAAGTGCACTAATTTCCAACAATCCTCCCCAAATTTAATTCACTTCCTTTGCATGAAAAACTAAACACAAAACAAAATATATGCATAAATGAAAATATCTTGAAGATTGAATTCTCATCTTAGTACATTACACGTTCAAATATTCGAGAATCAGGGTGTTCTAAGAATTGAACTCTTCAACCCATTTGAATACCTGAAGATAAAATACACATACATTTTCAAACACTTAAATAAACCTGTCACTATACAAGCCATGGTCCATATCCAATTCATAAATGTTGTAAAAGCTAAAATCCAAAGCTTCCTGAAGCGGCAAAACTTCAACATTTACATAGGTGGTTCCTCTTTATTCATGCTCCTGCTTAGCACTTTGTCAAAGAAAATAACCATTGAGAAGTAAAGACTTCATCCTCCTTTCCAGCAGGTTCTGAGCACAACCTTGGGATGTAATATAAAACATGTGCTCCAGTCCACTAAATGTTCATCTTTCCACATTGAACTCAGCTCCCAAGTTTCCTCAGGAGGGAGTTGGGTGTCTTAGTATTCAGTGACTAAGTTGGACTTTGAACCCATCCTTTTAGCAGACTTCAAAACCAAGTCTCTAGCCAAACCCTTCGTCAAGTGATCA
>JARVZY010006329.1:0-26709 GCA_030686995.1 Artemisia argyi
TTATCCATGCTTAATTGAAAATAAGTTTTCCAACAATCATTCAATATGTCTATTGATTGTTTGATTATATCTTACGCTTGTCTTTTCTTTAAGATGCTAGGCTAGGTTTTCTTTGTGTTTGCTTAGATGTAATGAAACTTAGATATTGATTATTGGTTGATTGTTTGTTTAGAGTTGTTGTGGATGAATGATTTCGATATTAGGCTTAAGAAAACTAGTAGACTTCCAATTGGTAACTTGCTTGAACGTCTTAAGAAACATGATCGGAGGTGTACTACGATATATTGGTTGTATTTAATGCATAGGTAACTACTAATGAGGCCATGTTAGGAGCTAGTAGTCGGCTAGACATAGGAAGAGGTAGAAGCTTATAGAGTTAGGGAAGATCGTACACAGCCCTACGAACGGTATTAAGGAATATAACCCGTCATCCATGCAATTGTAACAAACTAATCAACCGGTAAAAGATAGCTAGGGAGTAGTGAAATCTAAGTAAACATATTTTCTCTTATTATTGTTTTCACCATATTTACTTTAAGTTCATTTTATTTTATTTTGATTGCATTTTTAGTTATTTAGGTTAGTTGACTAGCAACTAATTCCGCCCGCTCCTTCAAAACCCGAGATTTTACTTGCTTTTCATAAAATATAAAAATACAAAAAGAATCATCCCTCATCTCTAGACCTAGTTTAATTGAGTTTTAACCCTAGCGAACACTATTCTTTGAGTTGAACGATCAATCCCCCGGTACTTGCTACTATACTATACTACAACGGTCAGGTACACTGCCTGGTGGGGATTGCAAGCTTCTCAAGATCTCTTGAGAAGTAAAACCTTTTGCGATGGCGCAATTCCACGCATCATTACATCTCAACAACCACTGTGTGTGATTACAGAGAGAGAAATCAAGGACCAAAGAAACGACTAGGCGATTGCATTTCTACATGGATCTAGCACCGATATAATGTAAAGACACATGTTTAACATGCAACTAACACCAAAAGGTTTAAGTGGCCAATTGAAATGGTAGTGAAAAACAGGTGTACAACATACAATGAACCTGAAACTAAGTGGTAGCTTAGTGGAGAAGCCACCAACAAACCCACTATCATTATTTTAATCTCTTTAAGCTGACGACTCGACGTGTGAACAGTACGTAGTCGAGTCACGACTCCACAGTACATCCAAGCCGCCCCACTACCTCAAGCCGACCTCCAACTCGGCAGATTCGGAACAGTGCCGGCTCCCGACTTCACTTCAATGAATGTTATATAGTATAATATATGGGATTCCATTTATGTTAGTGACCTCGACCTGCAAGCTGTTGGTCACTAATAAAAGGAAGATGTTTACTTTAATTCAACTCCAATGCTTTGAAGCTGTAATACTTACTACTATACGGAAAAGGTGAAAAAAGCCTAGCAGTCAAATCAAATTGTAAATATTAAGCCATATTATTGACCAATAATTTTTTTTTTTTTTTTCAAATTTGGATTGTCGTATTTCAAAAAGATAAGAGAGAACTTTTAAAAATATCGTTGTATAACGGTCAAGAAATCAAATCCATGTATTTCTGATTCTAGCCGTTTTATAATTTTATAAAAAAAAATAAACAAATCTGACCGTTGTGTAACGGGCATAAAAACAAAATCACTTTATGTAATCTCTTTATTTCAAAGAGATAAGAGAGAACTTTAAAAAATATCGTTGTATAACGGTCAACAAATCAAATCCATATATGTGTGATTCTAGCCGTTTTATAATTTTATAAAAAAAATAACAAATCTGGCTGTTGTGTAACGGTCATAAAATCAAAATCTCTTTATATAATGTCTTTATGTGATTGATAGATGCATCTCTTATTGTCTTACTTTTCCCAATGTGGGTCTTTTTTTTCCCTATGGTTGATGAATATTTTATTTCGGGCTTTACTATTTTACTTCAAGTTATATATAGAAGCATAAATTTAGCTAAGGTAAATGTCATTCACTTTTGGCTCAGAAAGTCTCTAAAGAAATCGGTAAGTAAATTTTGTGTTTACCAAGTTAGTGCCATTATTTGCCTATTTATCTGTCTATCGGTCAAAGCTTGATGACATATATTTGTAATGTCAGTTGCTTGTTATATGCAAAAAAACAGGTCCAATTTCGGAGCCAAGCACATTATCTCCACTTACCAGTGAAGGTAACCATGGATGGAATACCAGTGGGACGGAGAGTGGACCTTCAGGATCACGACTCGTATGAATCATTAACACAAAAATTGGATGATATGTTCCATGATTTCGGTGAGTTGGCTTTCTATTGTAACGTAAGTTTTCTCATTTAATTGTTTCCTTTCATAATACAACTGTTGTTGCCAAAAATTTATCTCTAGGGTTGAACACGGAAGGAGTGGGACCGTCCTATCTATTGAGCGGAAAGACTGAGTATGTGCTCGCATATAAAGATGATGAAGGAGACTTGATGTTTGCTGGAGACGTCCCATGGCCGTATGTTTCATAAATTTCTGCACATGTTCTATATAGATGGGAGGGTAACGGGTCATTTTTATTACGGGTTGGGTTGACTTATAACCACTTCTTGTCATTAATGTATAAGTCTGATTAGAAAAAGCAATATTACAACATCAATAATCTAAATCTTTGTTTAAAGTGAGTTAGGAGGTTTTGTACATTTGAAATAAACTTTGGAAAACATTCAGGGCGTGTTCGACCCGTTATCAACCCATTCAACGTCATCAACCTTTTTTATTTTCAAAAGTCAATCTCAATTTAGTATATATCTCAGGTCTTAAAATCCTTTATGGTTTTAAATTTTGTTTTAGGATGTTTCGAAGTTCCGTGAAGAAGATTCGGATAATGAAAAATTCGGAAGCTTACAGTCTTGGTTATCATGAGCGCACTGTTGAGGCAGCAGCTTTTGAAGAATGTAAAACGACCGACAACATTTAATGTTAGATATGCTTCATTTAGTTTGCGGATGGGCGGACTCAACCAAGCTTTTCTGGTTCAATGCGTCAGGCTTATCCCATTTCCGGAAAAGTGACTACTTACATTTAAATCATCGGTTTAAGCATACTTACGTTGTAATTATCGGATATTTTCTGTTTTCTATGTCTAGATCTCTAGAACTTCTATCCTTAAATCTGTAAATGGCCCTTATGGCCGTATCCATGTAATAACCATTGCTGGCAAATCTTTACTAATAAACATCTCATTTTAGTTATACTTTGTCTCTTACGGGTCAAACGGATAAAATTAATAAGTTATACTTTGTCTCGTACGGGTCAAACGGATAAAATTAGTTACACCAACAGTTAGGACAGTGAGAACACTTTCTCGCTTTGGAACTAAATTATGAACTCTTATAACAATAAGAATGAGTGTTGTGTTTACATTATTTTCAGTAAGAATTAACATACTTCTACACATAATTAATTTACTCAAAAAGTTACACAAAGTGAATAATCTCTACACATAATTAACAGAAAATTGCTATTGGTCTTGTGTTTCTGACCCATTTGAAGTTGTTCTACAAAAGGTCGTTTACAGGCGATGTGCTAAACACAGGTCTGTCTTTATCATCAGTTGAGTGATTAGATCCGCCATTGTTGGTGTTACTACCACTCTTTCTACGAGGTCTTGCTTCCTCAAGCATACTTATCACATCTCTCATGGACGGTCGATCCTTGGGAAGCTTTGCAGTACAAATTAGGGCTACTCTGAGTACTAACAACATCTCTTCTTCTACATGTTTGCAGTTTCCTACATTCTCATCTACTACTTCTCTTAATGGTTTTTTATCCCGTATTTTCCTCCTGACCCATTCGACAATATCGACTGAATCCCCAAATTCTGGCTCTATTGGTTTTTTCCCCGTTATCAGTTCCATTAGAACTACCCCGTAGCTGTATATGTCACTCTTCTCATCGACCTTTAATGTGTACCCATATTCTGCAATAAATAAAAACAACTCGTTAGTTAACCCGATAAGGAAAACAGAAGATGTGAAAAGACGCTATAAAACTCACCAGGGGCGATGTAACCGTAAGATCCAGCAACCATCGAAACTGTCTCATTTTTCTTCACCATCATCTTTGCCAACCCAAAATCTGCAATCCGGGCCTCCAGATTCCCGTCGAGCAAAATGTTATTTGGCTTCACATCACGGTGGATCACAGGAGGGTGACAATCGTGATGCAGATAAGCCAGCCCTTGAGCAACACCAACTGCAATATTATATCTCGTAACCCAATCCACCAGTAACCGTGCTTGACCATGTAACGCTTCACCTAGACTTCCATTTGTCATGTACTCGTAGACAATCATTGCATTTGTGTCGTTGTGAAGATATCCAAGTAATCTTACAATGTTCCGGTGTCGAAGTTTCCCTAGTACATTAACCTCCCCAACAAAATCCCCTGCACTGCTGCCTAACTCAATGTCGTTCTTCGTGCTCCATAGCTTTTTAACAGCTACCACGGTGTTGTTTCGTTCGATCTCAGCTTTGTAAACGACACCCGTGGCTCCCATTCCTATCACATTCGACTCCTTAACACAATTCAATATATCATTACTATTAAAGTTCAGTTTCTGAAATGCCATTAGTCTCCAAGGCCACTCGCCTTTGCCCATCTCGAACCTTTCCTCAAAACAGCCCCCATTCGTGTACCATTTCCCGTATAAAGTCTTACCCGCAAATAATGCAACTAAAACAGCCAAGACCACAGACATTCCTATAACCCATCCCGCGATCACGTGTTTCGTGTGAAACCCCTTGTGATGTGAATCTGAACTCATATCACCAGTGCATGGAGCTAGCACATTACCGCACAAGCCCGTGTTTCCCACGAGATCACTCGGGTTTATAGTCCTAAGCATCCCATTTTCGGGGACAGGACCTTGCAGTCTGTTGTATGATACATTTAGTGACTCCAATGCAGGGGAATTCCCGAAGTTTTCGGGGATTCCTCCTGTTAAGGAGTTGTTGGACAGATCAAGAACCGCGAGTGTCCCCATCATGGAAATCGGAACAGGGATCTCTCCTGTTAGTTCGTTGTTTCGGAGGTTTAAGTATACTAACTTCTGGCACGAGGCGATACTCGATGGAATAGTACCTGTGAAATGGTTTGAAGAAAGATCGAGCATTGAAAGAGAAGGGAAGTCTTGGAACTGACTCGGGATTTTCCCGATTAAGTTGTTTTCGGAAACTAAAAAGTTTTGGAGGTTTGGTATCGAGAGGATTGAGGAAGGAAGTGATGACTGAAGTTGGTTTTGGGATAAATCTATGAATGAAAGGGAAGTCGATAATGAGATATCATTCGGGATTTGACCTGTGAGATTGTTGTTTGCTAACTCTAGCCTTTGAAGCTTGTCGAGGCTACCAAACCCAACGGGAATTACCCCCGAAAGGAAATTGTTTTGCATGCGAACTCGTACTAATGAGTTACATGTAGCTAAACCGATTGGAATCGGGCCTGAAAACTCGTTATTGAATAGAATTAGTTTTGTGAGATTACCTTGGTGGCAAATGCTTTCTGGAATGGGTCCTGTGAAGGAATTGGACGATAAATCGACCCATTCAAGAGGGGTATTTAGGCCAAGATCTTTCGGGAGAGACCCAGAAAACGAATTGTTCCACAGCTCGAGAACACCAAGCTGAGATAAGTTACTAATCCCTGACGGAACAGAACCCGTTAGCTTGTTTGACATCACATTGAAGAGCTGTAAGCTCTTCAATTCTGATATCTCAGCTGGAAGCTCTCCTGATAACATGTTATCGGAAAAATCCAGCTGAGTCAAGGAAGTCAACTTCCCAATCTCGCGAGGAATCTTTCCTACCAAATTGTTTTTGTACAAATATATCGCCTCCAACGCCTTTAAATTCCCAATCTCCCGTGGTATGGAACCCCCAAGGTTCCCGTACGCCAAATCAAGATACTTCAAATTCGTTAAATTCCCTAACTCTGCAGGAATACCACCCGTAAACTCGTTGTACCCAATAACAATACTTTCCAAAGACGAAAGCTCACCAATCTCTTTCGGGATAGGTCCCGTTAAGTTATTCCCCGAAAGCCCAAGAAACGTCAACTTTTTCAAATTCCTAAAGGAAACCGGAATCGAACCTATGAAGTAATTCCCTCTAAAATCCAACGTCTCGAGCACTGTATTATTCCCAAGATCCTCAGGAATATCACCCGAAAAATTATTACTAGACGCGTTAAGTAAAGTCAACCCAAGCGCCATTTCTAAACCTCTAGGAAACGCATCAACAAAGTAATTTTGACTCACATCCAACGTTTCAAGCAACGTAAGATTAGAAAACGACTTAGGTAACGAAGACGTGAACCCATTACAACATATATTTATCATAGTAAGACTAGACAAACGTTGTATGTCATCAGAAACACGACCACTAATGTTCCTTTTCGAAAGATCAAGCTTTTCGACTCTTCCAACTGAATTGCACACAATGCCAGTCCAGTTACAATGTGCATTGTGTTCTTGACTAATCTTCCAATCTTTAAGCTGGTCTAGAGGGTCAACAAGATGTTCTTTTATCGATAACAAGATCGACGCTTCGTTGTTGACTTCTGTCACCTTTGCGGACACCAAAAATAACAACACAAACAAGAACAAGACCAAAAAATAAGGTTTTGACATGATGATGATGATGATGATGATGATGATGATGATGATCTTTAGTTTTTGTTTTAGTTTCTTGAAATTTTGTTTGTTTTTCTAAGGTTTGTTGTATTTGTGTTGAATTTTGATCATTTTTGTTAGAAGATGAATGTAAGTAGTACTAGTAGTAGTAGTTAAGCAGATAACATGGGGTTGATTTATTTTATTTGTTTTTTATTTATAAAATATTAATCTTTAAGAAAGAAATAGATGACGAAGTTGAGATCTTGGAGGTAATGGGACAGTCTGGGAAATTTTTGGATGTATTTAATAATAATCCGACATGAACATGGGAAAGAATGTGTTTTCTTCCTAAACTCATTTGTCAACTTAAATATAAATGATATATGCGTAGTACGTACATATATACAAAATTGTCTAACGAGTCGAATATCAAAGGGATCGGGATAGCTATTTGATGAGTCGAGTATCATGTTAATATGAGTACGTTTTAATATGAAGTCACGATGATTGATCTGTGATAAGTATCATGTCAAAATGAAGAAAAAGTAAGATTATATGATATTGATCCATAATTGACGAGTCGAGTTTCATATCATTTTAAGTAAGTTTTTATATTTGATCAAAAAGATTGGTGTCTGATAGTGTCAGAAAGTTTACGATTAGATGAGAAAGTTTACTATGGTGTTTTCCTTTTAAGGGTTTCCGAATTCTCGGAGACTGCCTTGTTCATAGTGTTAGTATTTGAGCATCAAAGAGCACATTAGAATTATCTTTTTCACCGAAATCCAACAATTTATTGTTCACCATATAACAATTTTAAAGAAAATTGCATGTTTATTTATATAATATTAACATATGAGGTTAATTTGGGGGCTCTCGAAATTTGAGAGCCCTGGGCGGTCGCACACCTCGCCCGACCACATTGCTTTTGAGTTCATGTCAAATGGGTCGGTTTTGAATTTAACTCTCAACCTATATATTGATTATTTCAGCCTGCACGTACTATACATAAAAACTATATCCATGGTTCTCAGGTTCTGCTCTTTGTGGTATGTTTACAATAAAATGTCTATTTGCAATTCCATTTTGGTGAGGTATGAGAGTCAGAAAGGATCTACAAAAGGGCACATTTGTTTAATTGCTAATGTCCCACTGGTTTCCTCAATAGTCACCACTTTGTGCCATGTTTACAATAAAATGTGGCTATCTGCAATTGCATTTTGGTGAGGTATTAAGGTCTACAAAAGGGCATATTTGTTTAATTGCTAATGTCCCATTGGTTTCCACAATAGTCACTGAGTATATCACCAAGGGCGGACCAAGGAGGTTCTCATGAACCACATAGATTTTCTCCGCGTAGTGCAATTTTGTCTATCAAACATCTTGATTTTTCCGAAATGAACCTAGAAGCCATAATATTGCGGTTCATTTATCGTTTAGTTGGTCCACTGTTTATCGTTATTTCTTTTTTGTGAACCTGGTCAATTCTAGTCTTGGGTCCGTCAGTGTATATCACTATCAATAATTAGTAACTTAGCAAACATATATACGCGTATTTTTCCCTTAATTGTATGAGATAGATAACTATATAACACAATTTATCGGCAACTATTGAGGTGTTTAACACACTCTTCGTTAGATTGACTTTTTTTATACCATTAGAATCTTATTCCTATTCAAAAGAGGAATTTAGTATTTATTCTCATGCTTTTAAATGATGGTGAGTTGTGGGTATATACGGAGTTGCTTATGAGTGAAGGCAGATTGTACAACACAATCTAAGCTTAAAAGCGAACTTAAGAAAAGATGAATCCTTAAAAACTTTATTTGATTTTAAAAAAATACATAAACAAAACATTCTCACTAGCTAGTTTCTTTAGTTTCAATCACAAGTTATGACAAAGATTCATGATTTATGAGTCAAAAACACTCAATAACCAACCCCACACATTATCATTATTACATATAATACATGTAAGATACACTCATGGTATTATTAGTAACAACAATAATGGCTCAATCTCTTTATTTTTCTTGTTAAAATGATATTCTTAAACTCTTCATGTCATGTCATTCTAATAATGAGAACTATTTTGTTATTTACACGAATACTTGTAAACCAAGATTTTATATAATCCAACAAATATGGTTTTAGAATGAATTTTTATGTAGACTTTATGGATTGTTGAAGAAAAGGGCTATGCAAAGAGTGATGGGCATATGATGCATAACTGATGGTTGCAAATACATGAAGATGCACAATTTCACATGCTAACATGTGATTACTCAATATTTAAGTAATAAAATTAGAGAGAGTGGTGTGTCACTTTGTGGCATCAAAAGGGTATGCCCATGTGAAAAAGCCATCTTTCACCACCTCCCTTGATCCTATTATTAGAGAGAGAACACTGTATTTGTTTAACCCAAATTTCATTTATCTGTGCATGTTGGAAAATAGTCACTAACATATGATTAAACCATTGATATAAGATTAGAGGCAAAATTACTTACATATCATTTTTGTGACCACCAAATGTAGAATTTAAACTATCATAAGCATGTATCCAATGATCATGTCACGCTCGGCAACGTGTGTGTACGTATGTATGTATGTACGCAACGCACTAATGTATGCCGTTGTGATCAAAATTTACGTAAGTATTACGGATCATATAAAATGCAAGTTTATAGAACATAATCTCTATTATTGCCAATAATTTGCTTATGCAACCATGAGCATCAATTTAAAACAATTAGGTAGACCACTAAATGGATAGTGGAAATATTATATTTAAGGAAATAGATATGGTATTTAATTTGTTAAGGATTTTTGAAGATTGATTAGTAGAAGAAGATGCACTCACATGGGTATCACAACTCACAATTAACTTCTTACCCATGACCTTAGATTTGTATAATTGTAGAGAGAGAGAGAGAGAGCGAGGGCAGTGACTAGTGTGGCACATGCTTACATTCGGGATAGGCATAGCTCAATATTCGCTAAATTTGCACATACGCATATACAAAACTTGTTAATCAAAACTTGCTAGGCTCATCGTGCAGTGTGTGTCTCTTTTGTGTCTACATAATGCAAGAACTAACATGTTTGAGTTAAGGCGAAGCTAACAATATAAAACTTGCAAGCCGATACTTGAAAACTGAAAATCTACTTAACCAAATCTTATTTTCATATGTGACATCAAAGTAACACATACACGCATTGGTTATAGATTAGAATAAGAATTTGGACATTCATATTTTTCTGATTTCAGGTATACATTGTTGTAAATGTTGAGTTGTTAAACGTTTT
The DNA here is from genome assembly GCA_030686995.1 of Artemisia argyi. Classification (NCBI taxonomy): domain Eukaryota; kingdom Viridiplantae; phylum Streptophyta; class Magnoliopsida; order Asterales; family Asteraceae; genus Artemisia; species Artemisia argyi. Next base: position 9,961 of record JARVZY010006329.1, read on the forward strand.
ACTCGAGCACTTAATCACTTTTATTGGAAAATTTGTTATCACTTTAGAATGGCTTTGAGTTTTCCTAATGACCCAACTCAAGTTAATGGGTGAGCAAAAAAAACCCCGAATAAAAAAAAACCAATTTAACCGAACCGGTGATACTTTTGCTAACACTTTATCGGGGCAATAATAATTTTTAAGGCCCAACTACACAGTAAGCCCACCAGAGCGAATTAGCCCACTCCAAATAGCATCGGTTAATGGCCCAAACAAATCACACTACTTCGTACACTTTTAGGAAGTAAAGAGTCGAGTTAAGCTCGAGTCTTACATAGGAATCTCGAATCCGTTCCAGTGAAACCGAATCTGTCATTCGTACAAGAATTTGCTCGATTACTCAAACTTGTCGTGTCCTCGATTTGGCCAGTACAATAAACGTACATACATGAACAAGAATGAAAGTGAATGTACATAAACAAACGTCTTGCTATCTCATTTATGTTTGTGATGGTTCCTTGTGTTTATTTATGTACGTTTATTTACTTGATGATGAAATTCTTTGTTCGTTTACGTTCCAAGCTCTTTTATTTGATGAATATACATTTATAGAAACTTACATTCGTTTAAGTGGTTGCATCCACTTTTTGATTGAACTTAAGCGAACAAACCTCGTTTATCTTTGTTCTATTCATTTAAAGCCCGAAAATTGTCGGCACATACCTTAACTAACATATCATACGTGACGTTTAGATATACAAATTTTCTTCTACTTACTAACTTGAGGGCAATTGCATATATACAGGTGAAATTTAAGTAAGGAAACTCGAACAAATGTCCAAGTAGTTTAACGAGATAAGGTTTTCTGCTCAAGTTATCTGCAACGGTGTGCCTTAAACGTACGCAACCTAGGGATGACATCTCCATAACATTTCTAACATTCTTGCCGGCCACTTTTAACATTCTAGACTTACAATGTGTTTTTAAGTTTTAAAACAAGTAAAAAGAAAATGAATAAGAAATGTAAAAGAAAGAGAAAAGCAAAGGGAGTAATCATAACTCATGTGTTCTTAACTTGTTCAAATTGAATGTTTGATATTTAGTTCTTAATGCACAACATATATTAATGAAGACTTTAAACTAGCGGGTTTGTATACTAATGGTATTTCTTGTTGTTTCTTGTTGTTTGAGAAGCTTCTCAACCGAATGATTGTGAGTTCAAGTTCTACCTAGAACGTGTGATTGATTTATTATATAGGATTAATTTCATATATCACCTTACTTTCATAATTAATTTCATACATACTCAAAGTACAATCATTGAATACATAATATACAGCAATGTTGCAAAAATCGGCCGAATCGGCCGATTAATCGTTAATCGGTCATGCACCTTGTTGATTTTTGAAAATCGATGAAAAAATTGGCCTAAGCAAAAAAATATAAAAAAATCAGTTGAAAATCGGCCGAATCGGCCAAATTTTAAAAAATAAAAATTTATGCATTCTACTTAATTTGGGGATCGTTTATTTCACTTATAACTCACAATGGGCCTCATAATCAGAATCGGAGCCTTTTATTGAGATTCGAAAACATAATAGGCTTGGAATCAGTTAAGATCTTTAGTTTGCTCTCTAGAAATACCTAAAACATGCAGGAAATGCCAATCCGATTAATCACCGATTAATCCCGCCTTGGCCGATTAATCGCTACAGGGTGGTCGACCGTCCGACTACCGGATTCACGATTTTTGCAACATTGATATACAATGTTCAAAAAAAAGTAAATTGCACTATTGGTCCCTAAACTCCACTCAGTTTACCCGTTTGGTCCTTAGTTTTAGGGTTCTGCCTGAACTCCACTTAGTGCAAACATTGAATACATAACTGTTGTTAGTTGACATCAATTTTCCTCCTACGTGACTTGCACATGATGAGCTTTTTAGTCATTTCAGTTTAACTCTTTTCCACTTCCCACGTGGCATTATTTTACATCAATTTACTGTTTACCTTTTCACATCACAATTAAAATTCCATAGTCTTCCACTTCACCTACACCTCTGATCCTCTATCATTTTACAAGTTTATTCCCGCCCAACTCCACCATTTTATTCTCTCATCTCTCATCCCTTTTCTCTGACTAAAACCAAGGCCTATTTGTTTTGACATTGAAAACCTTTATGAAATGGCGCTAACGGGATGGAAGATCCAGAGGAAAATGGACTAAAACCACACGGGAACTTATTGAAGAACTCGAATATGCTTATGGTAATCACTTGAAACCCTTTTGCTTAAAGTTTAATTTTTACAAATGTATTGGTCTTTACATGTTTATTGTCGATTTAAGAAGTAATTTTTTTTTAGAGAATGCACCAAATATGATTTTCGTACAAATACACCATGCTGAAAGATTTCACAAGTTTCAGGCAGACGATATATTGATCGTGAAGTCAACATATTTGATATGGGGGATATCGAAGTCTTTTATGTGATTGAGTTAGATGAGATGGTGATACAATTAGGTTACAAAGGTGAGTCAGAGCCTCTGTTTTATAACTATTTAAGACCACTGAGTAGTTTAGATGAAGGGTTGTATGCATTGGCATGTGATAAGGATATTCGTTGTCTAGCTACCCTTGTTTGAAGTTTTAAATTGGTTGAGGTCTTTATTGAGCATGGTTATACGAGTGCTCTTTCTTACCTAAGGGCACCACCACAAGGAGTTGGGGCAACAATAGAAACGGCGACCATGATTCAGATTTGTCCACAATGTTCTCATCACTGCTTGCAAACCACAAGTATAATGTACCATTTTTTTTATATGTGTCTTTTTTATTTTGGACCGTTATGTTGAATATGGAAAATGTGAAGTGGGTTAAGTGTTAATATAGAACTGAAACATGAAGGACCAATGGGGAAATGTGCCAAAATAAAATGAGGGTGTAAAGTTGTAAATAGTGAAAAATAGTGAAATTACAAAAAAGCCCATGGTTTGAAAGTCAAATAGGAGAGATAACGAGTCAGAATAATGACAATTACATATAACGAGGCTCAAAGGACTAAACTGGCAACAAAAAAGCCGACCTTAGGGACCGTTCCCACATATCTTGTTATCTGGGGACCAAATGCACAATCCTCCCTAAGTCGAGGGACCTATCGTGTAATTATATAATATACTAAAACCCAAGAGGTTACTGTAGTAAGCACTGTGCTTGCTACAGTGCTTGCTACAGTAACTTTTTTTTCTTTTTTTTGATACTAACGGTCGTTAGTTATTTAACGGCTGTTAACTAACGACCGTTTTCTTTAACATTTTTTTAAAAAATTTGTACGCACTTTGTCCTTCATCTCAGTGGTTCATTGCAAATTTAGTCCTCAAATAATTTACATAAATGGTACTTCATGTTATACATCAATTGCAAAGTCAGTCCTAGGTAAACTTCACGTTAAGTAGCTAACGGCAACAAAAGAATTCCGCAGCAACGCGCGGATACCAAACTCGTTTACCCTAAAAAATTAGTGAACAATTTAAGGGGAAAAAAATCCACTCCGATTCATTTTAAAAAGTAAATTAAATTGACAATATTGCTGTATAACACAAGATAACATACAATTCTTAATGCATCAGTTACACATCAGTAAAGCAAAAATATAGTTTAGTTGATAAAACATGGTGTGGAAAGAAGTAATGTTCTTATCCCTCCAAGTGAATGGCTAACATTTGAACACACAAACACCAACAGTTGCAATTGCACTAGTTCAACCATAAAAATACCATCATTTGGTCCTTTCTGGTATCTACTGCTGCTGCTATAACAATGGCTACTCTTCAAACTATGGCCGCATTTTCATCACCTGTCTCTCATTCTTGTCATAATAAACCTCGTTTTCTTCAAGGTACTACATTTCAATATTTGTTAACTGCTTGTTTCAATCATATTTTTTTTAATTATTATATTAGACGTTAACATGTGTAATCAATCCTTAGTTTTTGAGTTGGTACTAATATGTTTGTATCTGTGTTTTGGTTAGTGTTTTTGAAAATGATTATCAAAGTACTAGACGAATACCCACGTAAAGCGACGGTGTATAGCAGCAAATAATTATACTTGTGAACTTGTAGTTCTGGTGTGAATCTTGATGCAACACTTACAAGTTCAATTTATAGTCGTTGTGACAAACTGAAAATATAGTTTATGGGTTATAAACGAAAAATGATAAAAGTTTGAGGATTAAACAATACAGTATATAAAATTTTAATTTTGTGGTGGATGCAAATGAATTATAGGGTTTACACATTACTCAAATTTAAGGATTTTAAGTTGAAGGAAAAGTCATGTATTATAAGTAGTGATTAGGCATTGCATGGTGAAACTGATGAGTATTTTGGAGTAAACACAGTATGTGATTTTAGTATTTTGGAGTAGTATGTTTCTAGCTAAGAAGTGTTTGGGACTGCTTGTCTGATTATACCTGTGTTTCAGTATACTTTAGTGTTTGTTTCAAAAAGCTTTAAGAACATCCCAATAATGAGTAAATGCAGCAATGGGTTGGTTCTTGTTACCTGATGATTTAGATGTCATGTTATATCTTGTCCTTATATAATCAGAATTTACCAAATTTTCAATGAATTATTATCACGAAAAATAGCAAAAGCACATCCAAATGCTATCTTCTTTGTTATAATCCAATTTTTATTATTCCATATCAAATAATCACTTTCAATGTATTGCCTAACCCCGATGAAATACCATTTGCTTCTTCGTGAGATGTCTTTCTAATACTTCTTGATCATGATGTCATTTAATTGACTATTTACACGTTTTCAACCATCATACTACTTTTGTGTATATATATATATATATATATATATATATATATATATATATATATATATATATATTAATTAATAGACATTATGAAGATAGTACTGGCATATTAACGTTGACTAGTTCCTTTTCCACAAGAAAATTTATCATTTCCGAACACAATTTGACCACATTTGATAAATTGCATTTTTGTGATTCCTAAATCTCTATGTGATATCGGATTAGGCCAGTTAGCAAAAAGTAGCTGTAGAACATGGTTTTTGGTATTTAACGCATATTCACTTGCTTGTGCGCAGGGATGACATCAGCAGCTATTTGTCCCAGTTCACGTTCTTCATTCAATGGTCAAGCATTGACCACACCGATTTTTAAGCAAACTCCTCAAAGGTCAAGTTCCTCTCGCACATTTACACTTACCATACAAATGGTTAAGCCATCAATTCAGTTCATACCAGGCAGAGATGAACAAACAATACCAGACGTGAAGCTAACCAAATCAAGAGACGGGACTAATGGTCAGGCCATATTCAGGTTTGACCAACCATCTGTTTTCGACTCGTCAGGTGAAGTTGGAGACATTACTGGATTTTTCATGATTGATGAAGAAGGGACACTTCAGTCAGTTGACGTAAGTGCAAAATTCGTCAACGGGAGACCAGCAGGAATAGAAGCCAAATATGTGATGCGAACCCCACGAGACTGGGACAGGTTCATGAGGTTTATGGAGCGTTATGCAAATGTCAACGGCTTGCAATTCGTCAAAAGTTAAAAGGCAATGTATATTTTTCGTTCACTATTATTGTGTTTTTCTTTACTGCAATTAGGTCATCCGAAAATGTGACACATTTGAGTACTATCTACTGACCCTTTACATTCCCATTCATAAAGTTTCGATTTTTTGATAAAATGTAAGAATCTGATTTGTTTGGGTTCATGGAATTTTGAATATATTGCTATTTGTGTCATTTCTGAGAGCATGAATGACATGAAATGATACATTCTTTATGTTGAATCATCGAGTCTTTATCAAATGATAAAGAATCCAACAATACTTTAAAATAAAAATGATCCTAGGTGTTATGCTTCTTGTTAGATGACATTGTGACTAGAATAGGACTTCTAATCTTGATTCGGTTATCCTTCGTGTTCACCCAAGTCAGCTCCCCTTGACCGAACTTTACTCTTTTAGGCCCTGTTGGTATCTTTGAAATGAACCAAACTCGGTAGCTCAAACTCTGGTTCGAACGTGTAAATGTCAGCTTGCTTGGTCTCACACGTACTTTAACTCCTTCTGGCGGGACCACTTTGACTGTGTAAACTGACTTAGGTTCTCCCACGTTTGTCACACGCCTTTTTATCATCTTAGTATTCATTCCCGATTTAAAAATCACGGAAATTGAAGGGTAGTTCAGACTAAAACCCCTGTTCTTTTTCATGATATCTTGACAACTCACGTTCCTGTGAGTAATAGTAAAAATCTCTGATTTTGTATACTTGATGGTACATAAATGAACGATATATTCATTTGGAGTAATGTCGTATATCAGTCCAGGTTCTATGGCTCGTTCAGGATTCACGTGTCCTGAACCCATAGCAAGAATCCTAGCAGGCTTGTCAGCATCCATTATAGGCTTCCCATACCGGTCTGTTACATATGCTGATGTCATAAGTGCTGATTTAATAGCAGCCGGGCTCCAGTTCGGATGTCCGGACCGTATCAAAGCTGCAAGCCCACCAACGTGAGGGCATGACATAGACGTCCCAGACATTACCGTGAAGTTGACTCTTCTAGAATCTTCTGGTAAAGCTGAGGGACCCAAGTTCTGTGGCCATGCTGCTACAATGTTAACTCCTGGCGCAATGACATCCGGTTTTGGTATCACGGGGTCGTAAAAATTTGGTCCCCGTGATGAAAACTGAGCTACAGAAGGTGCTCTTGATCTCCCGATTACTGTTCCACCAAATATAATACGAGCAGTAGGTCTTCTTGTAGAGTTAATATAACTCTTTAATTGAACTGATTCTGAAAAACCAATCAATGTTGCTGGTAGGACATGCGCATCGATTGAGTCTTCTTCCATGTTTATCTCCGTGTTCGCCAGGATCATGGCGGCCCCACCAGAATCCTTGACCACTTGACCCTTTTCCGCTCTCCCATTAATCCCTCGGTCACAAACCACCATTTTTCCTTCTACTTTAGCTCGTGGAAGAGAATCCTTGAAGCAATAATTGCTTCCCCTATCTCCTCCCGCTAAGTAAACGACTTCGACCCGTTTTTCAGAATCCAGGTAGAAATTCCCAGGGTACATTGATTCACCATATATCATCTTTCCATTGCCTGTACGAACTACAGCTGGGAACCTTCGGTCAAGTGTGCTTGCCCCAACGGTTAGAACCCATGGAGCCACATTGGCAACTGAGTTTGCAATCGGCCCATTATTCCCAGCAGCACATATAACGGATATCTTATGCTCCATAGCACGAAAACTACCAATGGCAATGCTGTCATCATACAGCGGAATTGGAAACCCGCCAAGTGATAGTGACAGGACATCAACCCCGTCTCTGATTGCTACATCCATTGCAGCCAAAATATCCGAACTGTAGCATCCACTATACCAACACACTTTGTAAATCGCAATATGGGCTCCTGGTGCCATACCTCTTGCCTCACCTGCTCCATTCCCGAGCACACTCGCCATCGGGACTGTGGACCCTGCTGCAGTCGATGCTGTATGGGTCCCATGTCCATGTGAATCCCGTGGCGATAAGTACTCAGAGAATTCACTTTCAGAAGGAGTCAACGAAGCCACACGGTGCCCTTTGCTAAAATACCGTGCACCAATAATCTTCCTATTACAATTCAAAGTACTAAAATCTTCACCTTGTTGGCAAATGCCTTTCCATTTCTTAGGAACAGGAGGCATTCCGTGGTCATCAAAACTCGGGCTCTCGGGCCACACCCCAGTATCAAGCACTCCAATAATCGACCCTCGACCAAACCCCGACTTAACCCATGCACCATCTTCATTCGTTGGGCTCAACCCCAAGAACTTATAAGAATAAGTGGTATGAACTTTATGCACCCGGTCCGGTCTTACAGCCACAACATGCTGCATTTTACTTACCAACTCCAACTCATGCTCCGAAAGCTGAGCTGCAAAGCCCTCCATGGCAGACTCATAAGAGTAAAGCAAACGAGAAGACGGGTCATCCACGGTTTTCTCAAGAAGCGAAAGATGCCAATGATGCTTGGACGAGAAAACGGATGCTGACATTGCTTCGGGATGGAGCTGAACAATGTATGTTTTAAGAGGTTGATGAGGTGAAGCTAGTGTAGAAAAGAAGCACATGAGTAAAAGAGTACTAAAAAGGAAGGTTTTGGAAGCCATGGTTGGTTATGAAGAAAAAGGTGCATTTTGGGTGGTATTTATGGAAAGTGAAGAAAATTCAAATGTCTGAGAGAAAAATGGATAAAACTCGTGAAAATTAAGAGCTCTTGTTCACGAGTATCTTTTGTTGCATAGAGAGTGATGATTGTGAGTGTGTGGGGGTGTTTGGCTCCCCAGGGAGCTTTGGTTTTCACGAGATCTTTTTTGTTTGGGTTTACTACAGTTCTATGAACAAATATTTGAATAAATATTACTCCGTATTATGGTAATTTAACATTTTTTATTTTTATTTTTATTTTTAATTTATGGGTTTTGTTTATTTGATTTTTGCATAAATGGGTTTTTTTAGGTTTCATTTTAGGGATTTTATACAATGTGCCATAGTGGTACATGTTTACATGTTTAAAACACTTAATGAACTAAAATTATCATATTTAAATGTAAGTTGATATTATTGCTTTCAAAATTTGTTTGTCAAGTTTAACATCATTTTATATGGAAATGAATTTAATTTAAGAAATAGTACTTATGTTTAATTAATACTCATAAAGCTATACCGTCATGACACAAGTTAAAAACTCCTTCATTTTATTTAAAAATATGACATGTCCAGTTTGGTTTTCTAGAAATCAATTACTACGTACCATCTTTATGCTGAAATGACTCACATTTGAGTAACTGTGATTTCTGACTTTTCAACCAACTAATTTACAAAGTTTGAATTCGATCACCGCCAAATAGACTTAAACCAAGTAAAGGTCTTTGTTTCGAGGAGGTTGGCTGGCGTGGACAGTGATCACTTATATGGTCATAGCATTCACATATATTCAATGTTAGGTTCTATTAATCGAAAACAAACATGTCGATAAAGATTGATTAGATTGTTGTGTATGAGTAAAGGTCTTATGTTCCGGTACAATCAAGTCTTCGTGGTCATGTCCATTAACTAAAAGATCTAAGCTACCTTTTTCATGGATCTCAACTAAGTTGATCAAGTACAGTAGTACACGATGTATTGGTCACTTGTAGTTGTCAATACATGGTGTGTACATTCCCTCTAAGTCTCTATAAGTACAGCCATTGTCTCGTAACAATGACTTTTGGTAATGCAATAAATTGTCGGGTGTTTGTTGTTTGTTATGTCGACTTTAATTATAAGAACATGCAATACCGTGTTTTTATAAAAGGAGATACGGATAGCTAGTTTTGAGTTTATGGATGTTTTGTTTGGGAATATTTGTGAGTGACATTTTGTACACTCATTTATGGCCAAAGGGCTCCATCATTTATTATAGTTGCATATCAACTGCATTTATTACCGACCAGGCTCCAAAAGTTCTCTCCAACAGAAATTTGTTTGTAGCAATCACCAAATTATCTACCATCTTAGTATATAAGAAGATTAATGTGTGGTTTTACGAGTCTTTACTGTGAATCGTTTGTATTAACATTATATAAGAACATGAGTTTAGTTTGGTCACGAATTTGTAGCGACGGACTTGTACTCGGTTTCATCCAAGAAAAATACCATGATTGCCTTACTCATGGACTTTTGACCTAGTGGTATCCATGAGGGGTGGCTATCTTGCGGTAAAAAGCAATCGGCAAAGCTTGCCGATCGGCAACCACCAATGCCAGTCCTTCGGCAAGACCACTTCGGTGCTTCAAACGAGAGATCACACCGATTCGGTTTGGAGAAAATCAAGGAAAAATGGAACGTTGGGAATTAATGTAATTATAAATAATAATTAGTATTTTAGGGACCAAGATTGCCACTTAAAATCCATGTTGAGGCATGCTGAGGTAAAAAATGTGTTGGAACAATGTGATTGATTGTTGGTATAAAAACTTGAGGCAACCTTAGGCAAGGTTGCCACCCCCTCATAATGTAAATTTTGGACTCGGTTTCGTCCACCGAAAATACCATGATTACCTTACTAATGGACTTTTGACCTAGCAGTATACGTGAGAATGTAAATGCTTTACAACCAAATAGCCATCCGCAAGGACATATTTATGTGTAGTGTGTTAGGAAGACTTTCTAACGTTTGAATACTCGGACCTATGGATCTTGATGCCAGGTACCATAGTTACCTTGCATAACACAATCATGTATACAGACAATTATCGAATAATCATCTCACGAACAAGAAGCTTTGTGTTAGATTTTGGTACTGTTATCAACATTTGTTGTTGACTATAGTAGTTAGTGATGTAATCGCGTCAGATTGGTTGAGTTCAGGTTAATTCGGGCCAGATCAAAGTCGGGTCGAGTCTCAAAATAACATATCCGAACCCGACCCTATTTGAATTCGGGTTAGTCGGTTCCGGGTCCATTCGGGTTCCAGTCAACACGTATATAAGTAAAATGTTTTTAAAATTACCAATTTATACTAGTTTAGATAGATAATTTATAAAAATTATATTTAAAAAAATTAGAAAAACCCTTGCTCGTGTCAAACGGGGTCGACCCGAACCCAAGTTAACCAAAAATATTTAGAATTCGGGTTATTGGGATTGACCGGAATAAGATTATATACCCGAGTAACCCGAATAGTAGGGTTCAGTCGAGCCAGGTTGGGTCAGAATTTTTAACACCCCTAATAGTAGTAGTCTATATATGAGAGTTTAACTTGATTTGGGTGATGTGCAATACTGCAATGGCATGTAATAATAGACTTTGAGCTATAAATTTAATAATTTATGGGCTAAAGGTCAAAAATCTAGTGAACTTGTCCAATACGTGTATCGTAACAAGTTTGGGCTGGCTCTTGGACATTAGGCTTACTGATGTTTAAAAGTTGGATCACTTGTGGGTCAAGATTATGTACTGGGCTAACGGTTTATCAAAGATAAATGGACTTCTAGTCTTCTAGTGCTCTATAAATTTAAAAATAGTAATAATGAAAATCGTTGTCTGTTAATAACCATACTCCCCGTTCTAAAGGTAAATATGTATAAGAACCTGACCATTTGTTGCTTATAAATGGTTTGACATGACTACTTAATAATACATTCTCCCATCCTTTAAATACGATTTTAAATGGTTTTTATTTTGTATACTTCATCTTATTAAGGTATACATGTGGAACATGAGTCTTTTTAGAATCATCTTACCCAATGAACCTTAATGGATTAAACCCTTATGCTGAACACAGAGCTCAAATAATAATGACAGCTAGATGATTATATTCTTGTTTGCATTTTACGCTTGTTTCATCCATTTTGACTAATTATTTTCATAGATGTTAAAATTGACAATCACTCTCACAATCATACTATAGGACTTGTTAATTCTATTTCAAACAGCAAAAATGATATATATAATGAACAACCTTGACTATTACAACCGGACCACAAAGTCAACTGTTTTCTATTCATACTAAATTCTGTATCTAACAAATGGCAAAAGGTGAAAAAAGTGGTGCTACACACGTTTACAGCCTGGAACTGAGATAGCCCAGAAAACTTTCTTTCCTAGTGGCACCACACCATAGTCAAAAACCTCAATCTTCACAAACTGGCAGATCTAGCATGCGTGCACTGCCATGAACCACAAGAAGACCGTAGACGTAACAATTTTTGTTTCATCTACATATAAGACGAATTGGGTTACATTTACTTATCAAAGGTTGAAGTTATAATAAAGAGTAGCTTAAACGAAAGCACGACACACGGGTCCATTAGTTAAAACTCACCCAACGTCTATTTCATAATGTGTAAAACCTGTTTGATTAGATAGTTATTGAAGTAATATAAACTTATGTAATCATATTTCACACAAATAATTTATAAGAAAATCTAAAATTTAGGAGAAAGAGATTCAGGTCAACCCATTTTCCTGTTTACAACCCCACTTATTTCATTCGTGCGGTATGTACTTGTAGGCAAAAGCCTTGATTTTGGTTTCAGTTAAGCCTTCCACAGTCTGGAAGACAACTTCTGACTATGCTTCAAATGAAAGTAAGCGATGTTTATAAAGCGACAGTAGCTAAGATAAGACAACAGAGCTAGTATAAATATAATCTTTTCGCTTGCGCATTCTTGGTTTTTGAGTGCTACTTAAAACGAGAAATAAGAGTTTATGTAATAGCAGGTGTATAACGATATCATTACAAAGAATCAACAATCTGACAATATAAAGAACTATGTATTAGTGGCAAAATTATAATCTATCCGCTTCCTGCTTCAACAACTGAATGGGCAGACCACAAACTAGATCGTAACCTCTAACATCATGTATAAATAACATTTAAATTATAAGCAATATACCTCCATTACATCTTCATCACGAGTGGTCTCTTTGCTCGTTTTTCCAAGAATTCTCTGCTGCCTTCGCTGCAGAACCATCTGAGTCACTGTTTCCATCATTCGGTTTTGGTTTAGAGAAAAAGGGATCCCATTCATGAACCCCAACATACTCACCTTCATCTAATAAAGCATACTTCCAACTTAATTCTTCAATGAAATCGTCATTCGTACGCCCCTCAATGATGTCTTTTCTCATTCTTGTCACCTTGTTTATAATCGCTTGAACGGATACATCAAAAGCATCTTTATGGGAGTCTAGTTTTGAACGAGGGTCTGCATAAATTAGACCTGGGATAAGATTTATAACCTCTTCCCTCATCTTCTTGACCTGATCTTGTGGGATTTGACTGAGTCGCTCCTCCAGACTGATATTCTTCTTCCGAAGGTCGTCCTCTGGGATGAAAACGGAATACTTCGAGTAATTCTTTGGTAAATGCCACACGTACTGTGTATATGCAGACCCGGGGTGAAAGAAAACCGGGATACAACCAGCCAACATTGAATCAAAAGCCGATCTTCTTGTATACGAATCACCTTGCGGCTGTAAACAAAAGACCGAACTCTGAAACATCTGCATTATACTACTAGGGGAATGACACTTGCTCTCGCCAAGATCACATTCTAACAACTTTCCAACAGGAGAACTCTTGCACTGATCAATAATCTGACCCCTAATCGACTTAGGATTATCGGGACGTGGGGCCCCCGCAAAACAAAACAGCCATTTCCTATCTAAACCCATCATCCGATCCTGCCACGCAAACACTTCAGCATCTTTTGACGGATGAAAATAAGTAGGATACGGAATAGCAAAATCATTAGCATTCCACGGACTAGACTCCACAACAAGCATCGACATATTCTTAGCAGCTGGTAAAAACAAAAGCTTATTCCCCCAATCATTTTCATCTTCACTCAACCTCCTAAAATCCCACGTAATCCTACCGGCAACAAGAAAATGATCCTTACCCCCCATTATCCCCCACTCCGGCCTCTTCTGCAACCACTCAACAAGATCAATCGACGCAGCATCTCTCATCGAAATATTATACCCCCATAAATACCGCGCAATATCAAACCCCGCATAAAACGGCACAAATATTGCCGCAGCAAGCGACGAATCTTTCGTCAAACACTCATACTGTTTCATCCTATTACTAAAAATCACATCCACCGCAAACTGATTCGTCGCATACCACCCATGATCCGAGAACACTCCTTCATCATTCTCCAACGGCGGGCCAAGCCCAGCGTTGGTCGTAAACTTACACATATTAGTCCATTTACTTAAACTCCTACATTGCTTAAGCATATCCTCATTAAACCTAGACGGCAAATCATGCACATACACATATCTCCCTCCACACGGATCACTCACATTCTCCACCGACCTTAACGCCTTCATAAACAAATACTCCTCCTTCTGCTTCTCCTTCTCACGCTTACGTTTCTTCAGTTGATCCACAACCGAATCCGTATCAACCCTATCATTTTCTACGGGTTTTCTCGGTTGATCTACAACCGAATCTATACTATCAGTACTAACAGCATTATATAGACTATGACTAACTAGTTCAGTTTTGTTTTGGGGTTGAGCTATAACTAGAGGAGTATCTCTAGGGCGAGTAGGGACGGGTTCAGGAGTTATAGGATCGGGCGGAAGCGAGTAAGATCTACCGCCAATAACGACGAAATGAAAGTACAATAAAAAGCCCCAAAAGAAGAGACAAAGTAAACCTAGTACACAGACACGAGACTGTTGGGATTTATTTGTTCCTTTTTCCATATGATCTGTTGAAGTACTCACCGGTAAACGGCGTCTCATCAGATATTATTATATTTATAAATCAGATATACAATAGCATTATAAACAGAAACAATTAATAATATTTATACTAGGGATGAATAATAATGAGTGAAAAGTTAGAATTAAAGAGGTGAAGAAGAAGGTGATGGTGATGATATACTTACTGGAGGAGGAAAGGAAGTGTGTAGGTGGTGATGATTGAATTAATGAAGGAATTTGCGTTTTTGGGTTTTATACTGTGTTTTCTTGGGGGTGGACTTGTGTACTCAGTCCTACGAGAACAGATGTGGCGTATGTTAGCCTGATTTGGCGTATGTTAGCAAATGGGGTTTTAGAAAAAAAGAATTGTTTTGAATATTCTACCTCCGCTTTTAAATTATTCAAATGAGAATAGTGAGAAAAATTGTAGCCGCATATTTTAAATAAGGAAAAAGAAATGATAAAGAGATGCATATTTTTGTGGGTGTATCTAATATTTGTGGTTTTGGTTTCTTCTTAGGTGGTGTTTGTTTTTTAAAAAATGTCTCTTAACAGCCTTTTAATCTGACGCGGTTAGATATTTGGTCATTAAGTGCGTTTGTTTTTTCTTCTCGTTCAGAGGCTCAAACCTCTTAACCAACAAGATGTATAGAGATGTCTTGTTGCCTCTTAATATCTTTTAATGTTTATGTGTCGTAAGAATAAAATTGCATCATATTCATATCATTCAAATATTTTTTTTACAAAAGAACAACCAGTATTATTTTATTCAGATTCAGACATTTACGTCTCATATTCATATTAAGATGTGCGAATCAGATTCAGAACCTCTTAATAAACAAACATTACCTTATTCTTTTTATCTTAAGTATATTTCTGATTTGATCATAAGTCTTTTGTGATATCATAAAATAATTATTCACTTTTAATTTAAACCAATTAATAATAATAATAATAATAATAATAATAATAATAATAATAATAATAATTAATCCGTCTTAAAGCTGTGTATTTTTTTTTAACATGTGTTATTCGCTATTCTTCTCTTTTTTACCTCATTCATTCATTACGTTTATCACTTGTATTGATTATAGAATTAAGAGAATATGTAAGAATAAAAAATTAAAAAGATTTAATATTTTCCTTTAAAAATTAAAAAGATTTAGTATTACCCTTTCTTAAAATGTAAGTTTTCAATAAATAATGTATAATGATGTTTAAGCTTGTTTTTAGTAAATATGTAAACATGTAAATTTTAGCAAGTATACATGTAATTAACTCTTATGAAAAACATGGGTGTGTATGTTATGATTATGAGCAAGGTTAGCATGTACAGAGTCTGTTATAAATGAGTTTTTATGAAAAAATAAAATACATTTTCAATGCAAGGTAATTGAATAAATTTGTTTCTTTGAATTAGTCATTTTTACTTATGAAATATACATAGCTTTAAATAAAAAATAAAATTGAATATTAAAAATTAAAAAAAGAAATCTAATACAATATGAGTCAATAAAATTGGCTCCTCGTTTTTTTCTTAACGGTGGGATTTTATTATTTAAAAAAAAATGAGGCTAACAAGAAGCTAGAACCGAGAGCAATGCAAAATTACAAGTAAAGGATTTGCAAGCCAATCCAACCAAGTGATATTACGCTTACTTCTCGAGTTAAACCACATAAAAGAATGGGAAACTATACTATAAAAAAACAACATCTTTTCTCGGACACTCGAACTTAAAAACCATCTTGTTGCGAAACCACCATATATACCACCAAGTAACAAAGAAAATGCCCTCCAAATAATCTTTAACCATCTTACAGAACTTCAGAGAAATGAACTACGTAAGCCAATCATTGTATGAAGAGAACATCACGACCGAAAGACCACACCATTTAAACATCCTTTCGTAAATCCCTCTAGCAAGGATACATGAAAAGAACAGGTGATTTACATGCTCAACATTCATCTCGAAAATCGGACAAGAGATGGACTAAATATCCATACCACGCAAGGAAATATTGTACCTAATCGGAAGCTTGTTCAATGATAACCTCCATGCTAGAACATTAACCTGTATTGGCACCAAATTGATCCACCTTGTAGGGACACTTTCCCAAGCACACAAGACATCATCAATATACCGTCTAGCCGATGCTACCAAGAACAAACCTGAAGCCTCCAATGACCATATCCAATTGGCTCCTCGTTAAGAAAGACTAGCATTTTCGCATTAGAAACAACGTTTTTCTTTTCTGTAATAAATTGAACATACTCAAGCTTTTGAAGCAAGTACTTATGTTAATCATCTTACATTAAATAAAGATATTGATACAAAGACTGCCATTAAAACTTATAATAACTTGATTACCAAAAAAAATTTGGTAACTTGCTTTATTGGAGACAATTAATCCGTAATAGTTAAGATTCGTTTATTAAATTAAGTGGTTTGAAG